>QGQJ01000358.1:0-16350 GCA_003206725.1 Blastomyces emzantsi | reverse complement strand
TTTTTTTTATATATTATTATTAATTCCCAGATTTGTTAACTTACACCTGGTGGACAGCACAGAGGTTCCTCAACCGTTAGGAGGCATGTTCCGCCTTCGGGATTCCGGCCTACTCGATATAGGGGAACATTGTCAGAGATGATGCTTGGTTGTTTAACATAACACGGGGTGCTGCAGAAGAACAGTATTCACAACAACAAACTTTCCCTCTTCTCCAACGGCGTTACTTACACATATACCCCCAGACGGAATTCTTGGGATACATCTGGGGGAAGGAGTTGTGGCAGCAGAGGTGTTCGTAGTACGGGGGGCATTGGATTTGCGATGGCTCTGGTATTCGGTGCACCAGCAGCGAGGCGGTTGACAGATGGGCAAGGAGGAAAAATAGCATTGATGGGAACATCTTTGAATTGAGAATAGTTAGGATGAGGGTGATGGAAGCAATTGGGGTTTTTTTGATTATAAAACCATTTTTGGCCTTTCCGGTGGCTTTTATGTATTTCCCTCTTATGTTGTTGTTGTTCTTGTTGTTGTTGTTTATTGTTGTGCTTTTTTGCTGAGATCCGAGTCCAACCTGCACGAAGCCAGTTACCACGAACCAAACAAACAAAAAAAAGAACAGCTTGCCTGCCCGCACAATCAAGAGATCCGAAAGAGTCAATAAGAGTTGAGAAAAGTCCAGAGCCTAAATCAAGATCCGGCGGAGCCGTATTTAAACACGAGCACAGCCAGGGATCAGCTCGATTTCCCTGCAGCAGATATTTCCTGCTTGTTGATTTCTTTTTTTCCTTTTTTCTTTTTTCGCCTGCCGCGCCCCTGGGTATACGCAGCGTAGAGCTGTGCAGCAGGGTTTCAGGCCTTGTTTCAACTGCTGCTTGTGGTTTTTTGTTTTGTTTTTTTCCCCCTTCTTGCTATATGAATTACGTATCTCATCACCGAGATTTTACGGAATTAAGTCATGTTTTGGGGCGTTCGGTCCGGCGCATTTACGGTCGACTTGAGTTTTCTGAACGACGGCAAGAAGGAGTAGTACACACGTGTATCATGATGGATGATGGATGGATGTATGTTTGTATATATGTATGCAGGCAGCTATATAAATCTCCGCTGTGCTGGATATACGCTGTAGGTAATAGGGCTGATCGACCCTCCACATCTGATCTGCTTACTTACTCCTCCGTGGTTTGTGGTCCAGCGCGCAGACTGTTCCTCCATTGGACTTAGCGTTTGCTTGTCACTACTTCCCGCCCCCTGAAATCCCCTTGTCTCTGCCGTCAGATGAAGGCATCGCGATCAGGTACTAGGTGGTTGCTGGTGCCGGAATCTATTTCGGAGCCGTCTTGATGGAGTAAGGAAGAGCATGAACCCTGTCTCGGCAGCGCTTTGATCTTCGTGCCTTAATCTGCAAGAGTCCGGCGTCAGGGCGGCGATCTTGCGGGTTATTAGTTTGGTCAGGTATATATAGTAACATACCGGGAGGGTTCTGGGGCTGTTTGATGATTATCATATTCTACAACTCCAAAGCTCTGTTTAGCAAATGCTTTAGAGATATATGCACACGGTTCGTCCGTAGTAGGGTTGGGATCGTCAAGGCGCTGAATATTTCATGGGGTAATGTGGATAAGTGAGATTTTTTTTGCTCCACCGAAACATGACAATGGACTGGCTCGGATTATTCCGAAGTATATTAGGTAGTACGACGATTTTAATCAAGTATGAAGGAAAAGCAACAAGAGAAAGGAAGATGAAAAAAAAAAAGAAATGAAAAAAGAAGCTACCAATCCTGCATGACCTTGAAATATTAGTTCTAGACTTTGTCTATCCGCCCATCTTCGCTCCAACTGACTGGCCCGCGCAACAAAGCCACATGTCCCAAATCCGATCGATCCTATGACGGTAACTTAACCCCCCTCAGATTGAAAAAAAAAAAAGTTTGAAGAGCGAGGGTGCTTATGAGACAATCTGCCATTGCACCACAACGGACATGAGCAAGGCATATATGGCTTAATGATATCTTCTGGCCCAGTAACTGTAATGACAAGCATACTGAAGTAAATATCATGCCATTTTTGAACCCGTCGAAATCAACAGATACAGAGTCCACAAAACAATTTTGCATAGAGCCCATAACTACCGAATAGACATCGCTGACATTTTGTCTTTGTCCACGTTCGGTCCAGATCCATTTGAGGTTTGAGACGCGCAATCTCGATTATGATCCTTTCCCCGCTTACCCCGCGGTCCTGCGGAAAGCTTGCACTGTACATGTACATGTACATGTACACACAGTACATATTGTATACCCCCTCCCTCATAGGCGGTTAAGCCTGCAACGCACACAAGCTCTTAGGTGACATTGTCGACATTGCAGAATGAAATTAGGCAAGCGGAACATACATTCCTCGCACCGATGGCGTCCGTCTATACGTTCCCAGCGACCGCGGTGGTCGCACTCATGGCGCTCCCGAAGCTGCGCGACTATCCGATTCACGTCCGCGGGTCTTACTGGCCCATCGCCCGGTCTCTGTTCACGGAGAGCGATCTCATGACCCCGTTCTAGAAGCCTGTCATCATCCCATTGCTCGCACCTGCAGTTCTTCCACTCTGTTCCGCAAAGATAGCAGAACTCCGCATGGCATCGGCAGCTAGATGGGATGACGTGTGTTAGTGGCTATTGCGAGGCTCTGCGGTGTGTGTGTGTGTGTGTGTGTGTTAGGGTAGACTGGGTAGCAAACCATACGTGATATGATAGCAACCAGTTCTGAGCTCCACTACGCTGCGGCATTTAAAGCACTGTTGCCATTTCTCTGTCTGGACCAAATCCAGAAAAGCGTCCTCGGCTTTTTCATCGACACATTGCCCAGAATGCGCGGTCTTTTTGCAAAGCACGCAGGTAGTATGCTGACAAGCCCTGCAGGTCGCAGCGTTGAGCTCAAAAGTTTTCGCAGGCAGGTATATCGAGCAAACAGGGTTAGAACAATAGGTGCGGTTGGCATCGTTGTATTCCACCAATTTCTCCTGAAAACGCTCTGCCAATTGTTTCCCCAAGAATCCCCGGGCTTGTTCTAGGGAGATGAGTTCACGACAGCAACGGGGCGGGAACAACGACTCGTCGGAAAAGGATTGCTCGAACAAGGTTCTGGTGCATTGTCGACAGTAGTAATGGGAGCAGGAGGTTTCGATGATGTCGAAGAAGACCTTGGACTCCATGCACGACGTACAATCGAATCGAGCTATTTCAGCTCGAGCTCCATCGACCACCCGCTTCGAATTATCCGCCTGTGACGTAGTGCTGACCTCGAAAGCTTCGCTTTGGGATTCATCATCATCATCATCATCATCACGACCCCCATCGATATTTAACCTGGAAAGCCGTTGAAGCGTTTTCTCATCTAACTCGCGCCTGCCTCGCCTCTGTAGCCTGGGTACGTGCTGTGCCCCTGCATCGACTCCTCCCCCCAGGTTGAGCGCCATTCGTCGATCATTTATAGCCGTGTCCTCTTCCTGCGCAAGGGCGACGATCGCACCCTCATCCTGCGCAATAGCTCTGCCCATACTCCTTGCCATTTGGCGATCATGAAGGAACACTAGGCATCCCGCAAGCTCCCCCTGCCATAGCTGAAGTGCTAGTTCTGCGTCGTTGATCTCACCTTCGGCTTGCTTTCCCTTGCGGTTTTCAAGGACTTCTGCAGCGTCTTGTCGAAGCAATTCCACTGTAAGGGCAAGGGATTGATCGTCCATTTTGAATGGGAACGCATGGGAGGGCTCTCAGATGGACAGTTGAATGAACTGAGAAGACGAAACGCGTTCCTATGGGTATATTAATATAAAAAAAAAAAAAAATTCAGCTACCTATGCAACTCGCAAGAATCAATTATTACTATTATTACCTTTCCCCACCCTTATGTCCTGGCGGGTGTATTGTTGTGCTTTAGTAGTCGCGTTCTCCCGATGCAAATTGAGGCCTCCAAAGTATGAAAAATCTAATCCTTCCAGCAACCCGCACAAAAACGCCAATGAGCACTCCGCATTCCATGCATGCATCCACCTGCGAGCTTCAGGGCTACCTAATATTTACCTGTATCGGCACGAGAGGCATCAGCCAATTGCATAATACACCTTGAACAGTCCCTATTTCCTTTCCCTGATTAGCTAGCCAGCAAACCAAACTGTTTTGGAGAGAGAGAGAGAGAGAGAGACAGGACATATCCCCAGGCAAGGAGAACGAACGGAAAAACAAAAACACACTCCTGTATTTCGAAAGGATCAAAGTCCTAAGGCTTCGGGGTTAAATTGCTGCTTCTTTCCTCTGGAGCATCTCTCCCAAGACAGTGGACGTCATAGCAACAACGTGAAAGGAACGAGATACGCGATAGACATTCCTCCCAACGGCATTTCCGTTGCAGCTTTCGCGTGATATATCAAGGGGGGGGGGGACATCCCGCACTCTCGGTGGGTGAAACGAATTGGATTATCCATGCTGCCTACGGGAACCGCGGGTTCATTTTTTTTTTTTGGTTTGGTGAAAATTCTGGTTAAACTTGCCAGAGAGGGGGTAGGGCAAAGGGGATGGATGACTTTTATATAGTAAGTTATGTGGGGGGACACGGAACAAGCCCCCCCCCCCCCGCCAAGCAAAGCCGCTTCTGTTCTTTTTTGTTTTCCACGCTGGCGGCGGCCGCACTTTACCCACTATTCCTGTGTGTGTAGTGAATTATAAAGAAACAAAAAAGACACAGTTATCCATCAGGTGGAATTGATACTGACACTATAAACTACTCTCTATACAGGGTAATAATATCACAGAAGAATCTGCTGCTGTGAGAGGACCCTCAAAAATGTGTCTACTATAACTATAATTATCTTGAACAACTACTCTGTAAAGAAGACCTTGTCCAGATAGATAAATCTCAGATGCTAAAATAAAAAAACTCTTCAACTTCTTATTTACCAGTTCGCAATGAAATGAAAATCTCAAAATTCCCACAAGTTCAATCTGTTGAATGGTCTGTTCACGTATTGTATTTATGAACAAAATATGCATGTATGTGACATAATGTATGTATAGAGACAAAAGAGGAAATAAAAGAGGAAATAAAAGGAAAAAAGGAAAAAGGAAAAAGGAAAAAGGAAAAGGAAAGGAAAGGAAAAAAAAAAGGCTCGCGCTCTGATGATGCCCCTTGGTCACGATGCTGCTACTGCAACCTCTGGAGCTGCATCGGTCATTTCTTCGTCCGCCTTGTGGCCATTATCCTTCATCACGGTATCCTCATTCTGTTTATTATCACCACGATCATCGCCACCTGTCGATGTAGGTTCCACTTTCGCCTCTATCTCACCCACCCACGATCGGAATCGTTGATTTGCTTGATCGACTTCGTCCTTCGTGAGCCCGTGCGCCCAGCTGGGATTGCTGACGAACTTTTCCCGGAACCGCTCTTTGCGCCTTTCCCTGGCTGCAGCGCGCTCCTTCGTAGCCTCTGCAAGATCTTCTTCCGGATTAGCCCGGCGATACCACCAATCCTCGGTGCCAGGTTGGTAGAGAATATGATAACTGTTGGCGCATATACGGATGACAAGCCCGTCGTGGTTGACGAGAGGTTTGTAATACATGTTATATTCTTCATCCGAATCCATTTTGCCAGGAAGGTTCCGCTTCAAGAAAGGCATGCGCATTTGTGAGAATGGTACTCCTTCAGTCGGGTCACGCATTGTGAACGCAGAGACATAGTAGGACCATCTGGCTTCCGCATTGAGCTCTTCGTTGTCAAGGGTGCCATCTTCAGCGGTTAAGAGCTGAGCTGTAACGTGTTTGGTAGCAGGAACCTAAATTGGGCGGAGAGAAAGTTAGCTTGAATCCACTTAAAAGAAAAAAGAAATTGTTTTCAAAATGCCGACACTTACGAAAGTAACTCGGTAAATATCCCCTTCCTTAATTACTTTTTCAATCTGCTTGCGGTATTGGATCTCCTGGTTGTGAGTCGTCATGTCCTTGCCACGCTCCTTGAAAAAAATATTGATGATATCTGAGCTCTTATCCTTGGGATCGGAGTTAAAAATCCCACCGGCATATCTAGAGATTCCGCTCAAGATCTTGTCCAAGTTGTAAAGCTGCCAGCCAGTCTTCAGGTAAAACCGACGTAGCGCCTCTTCCATATGAGACATATCGATGTTTCCCTTGATCACTTCCTCGCACATGCGGACGATCTGATGGTACAGATTAGATTTTGGATCCGTATCATAGAGGAGATCAGAAGGAGACTTGTCGATCATCCCAAGATCGTAAGCAGCCTTTGAAGCCATCGCTCTGCGTACAGCTTCGTGGGCCTCTTTCTCATACAGCTTAATGCGGAGAAGGCGAGTATAGAAAATTTCGAAAGTGCGGATAAAGCAGTAGATGTTTAAGTTGCAGTAGAGGTGATGAACCTTCTTCTTGTATGATTCATTCAAGGGAACTTCGCGCTGCTGGTTGAAGTTACCCTGGCTTGGATGCTCCATCCACTTCAATTCGGCAACATCGAATGGCTCAGTTGGATCCGGAATTGGGGTGGACGGAACAAGAGTCCCTATACCCGGCGTGGACGCTCTGCTACCAGAACGTACACTAATGTCTCTATCAATACGTGGAACCTTTTCATTGCGGCGCTCAAGAACATCCCGTAGAAGGTCTAACTTTTTGCCATTCGCAATTTTCCGGGATCGGATAGTAGAAACATCTTCCGGTGGAGGAGTTTCATCTTCCGCTTCCTCGCTGGCCGGGGTGGTATCATAGACTTCGCTCAGGTATGTTTTGAAGCCCTCACGATCCATGCCAAAAAATACGGGAATGAAGTCCTTCAAGAAGTTCATGACTTTGTTCGGGTCTGCCCCGAAACCGGTAGAGTTGTGGTCGATATGGCACAACAAAAGATGAGTTGCGTCTACAAGAACCTCGGAATCATCGAACGCGAAATCAAATTGATAGTTAGGAACTTGATATCCGCTCTTTCTAATATTTCGAAGTTCTTCGAGCTTGGCCTGGATTTCGTGTTGGATGTGTTTCGCGACGAATAGCTTTTTATCGGACCCTTTCATGATAATAGCTTGGTGATCAAGACTTCTCCAAAAACCTTTTTGCATCTGCTCACGCCATACTTTATCCCATTCACGCTGCAAAACATCATTAGTACGCTGAAGTACACATCCACTATACTAAACTAAGGGGCTACTTACCTGGCTCGCTTTCCATTCTTCGCACTTCTGCTTAAGTCGCGCAAGAACAATAGGAAGCACAGTGCATGGCCGCGCAAACATTTCGTCGATAACTCTCTGGCCACGCTCCCTATCGTAGATCTTCTTAATGATCCTCCTGTAAATTGTTTCACTCTGCCCTCCAAGCCCTAGAGGGAGTTTGAAATTCGCCCTCTCCGCTTCAGTCATTGTCGATATTTGTTGGACGAGGGGTTCCATAAGCTGAATAGTACGAATACACGCTTCGATGTGATGATCGTAGTCATGTCTGTCCTCTTCAATACGGTGTAGAGAGTCTTCGTACTGATTTTTCCGATGAGCAACAAAGCCTGAATCCTCCGAGGCCCACGTGGGATGGGAGGCCCATTCATCATTGAGAACGCTTTGGCACATATCATCACGGCCGCTGCAAGGCTTCTGGCGCTCACGTTTCGGTAGCAAGCGATAGCTAGGACCGAGGGCGCGACAATGCGACAGATTGACAACACCAGACTCAGGTTTGGCTTTCGGCTCAATGATCTCATCCTTGGGCTCAACGTGCATAAACCTCTTGAACCATGACATAATCTCCTGATTGCCCCCGATGAAACTAGCCGCTCGGTTGATAAGGATATTCCTATCTATGAGGTCCGCCGAATAAAGGTTGCAAAGCTTCAAGAATTCTCCAAAAGTTTGCTTGTTTCCAATGTACTTCTTGACGCGATCGAAGAACGCATATTCTTCATGAGACGGGGTGAGTGAGAATGTGGGAGAAATCGGTTCTGGAAGGGCGGGTACAAGTGTTGGAGATACGGCAGGGGGGGCTTCAACTTGAGTCGTCGGCTTGTGGCTCAGTTTGGCTCTCTTCCCCACAGCGCCGGGCTGCACGCCTTGAGCCCTATTTGACTGGCTGCCGGTGAGGCTAGCAGAATCAGCCACTGCATTCGGGGGTGCTCCCAAACCAACACTTCCCGGAGGCTGAGCGGGAGGTTGACCACGTCGTTTCTTGATATCTTTTGCAGGCTCCTTCACGTTAAACTGACCCAGGGGGGGCATCTTCACATCGCGGTTTTGCCCCTGGAGCAAGGCGGACGAACTTGCGTATCCAGGCTCTCCCCGTATGTTACTGATAGGCGTAGCCTCTTCAGCTGCCTGGCGAGCTGCTGCTGCCTGAGCCTTTGCCTGGGCTGCTGATTCAGGAAGGAATTGTTTAAAATCTTCGAGAAGGTCTGGAGCGGAGTTGAAGAGGAGAGTAACCTGGGCGTACACATCTTGAATTGGTTTCGACTCTCGCTGGTAGGTCTGGAGGATTTCGAGGAACTGCTTATATGTATCAGGAGAATCGGCGAAGCGGTTCTATTTGAAAAACATAGCAAGTGAGCAATTGCTATTATAAATGTAGGTTTCCTACTACTTTTACCACAGGGTGCACATACCTTGATTTTATTAACATAGCTGATAGCATGATTGAACTCAACAGGGCCGCGTTTACTCATGTCACCCTGCACGCCTTGAAGCACACCAGGCCCCAAACCTGTCAGGCTATTCATGGGCTGGGCTGACCCTTGCGGCTGCATACCGCTCATGTTCATCACTGACGATCGTCCAGAGCCTGCTGTAGCAGCAGACACGGCGCTTTGCAACTGTGAAACACCTCGTTGCTCCTGCTGATGAGCAATTGCCGCGGCGTTATTTTGCGCTTGTTGATCTTGCTGGCCTGGGTAGTCATAAGCTGACTCCTGGGGCTGGTTTTGTGTGCCTTGTTTCCCGCCGTAAATCGCGGATGGCATTAAATGGCCTTTCGGGGAGTAAGGCCCGCCGGGACCCATGTTCATTCTCGACATTTGTTGTGTTTGTTGTTGTTGGTTTTGGGTGGGTGGTTGTTGCCATCCGGAGCGAGGTTGGTCATAGTAGTCGGATCCCGCAGCAGGTCCGGGCCCTCCTTGGGGCACCGAGTCACCCGCTGCTTCCAAAGACGGTCTAGTTGCCGACTGCATTGAAATAGTATTTGTTCCTGATGGCGTTGTCACCCGGATTGCATCTGGGTTATCTTCAGTGCCACATTCAATTCGGTACCCGGGTGGCAGAAACGTATTAAACCCCTGGATAAGTGCCGGATGGCCGTTGAACAGAGTAGAAACCCGTTGGATAACGCCAGGGGTGTCAATTCTATAACAGTGAGTCAGTACTCTTTCACTTCTGGCCGCTCTTCTCAAGGCACACTTACGCTTGACTCTTAAAGTCTTTCATGATATCGAGAAAACGGTTATAGACATCAGGTTGTTCGACGAATCGGACCTTCACCTGGTCAAGATAGCTTAATGCATCCTGTCGAGCGGTCGCCATTAGTACAGATCCCACCGGTTTGCCAGAGGTGTATGGAAAAAGAAGGGAAAAGTGTATGAATTCGTAAAGTATCGAATTCAGACAAGAAATAAGTTCAAAAACGCCAGATGAGTTTATATTCCCAGAGCAGATACGTGTAGTTCTGGGGTGCTGAAGGCTCCCGAGAATGACGCCATTGCGAATAGGTATATTCTTTGAGCTGTGACCCGAAAATCGTGAAAGGGATTATCCTTCTAAGCACTTCAGGTCTAACACTGCCAAAACGCTTTGACTCAAAGAATGATACTGCACCTCACAATGCCATTCTTTATACGGAAGGTATCTTGCCGGCCCAAACGTTTCCCAAAGTGCAATCGCTGAGCAAAAGGAAGACAAAGGAGGCCACAAACGCAACCCTCTGCAGGAGATGTCAACTTACGTTTAATATTGGTTGTTGTCCTTGTGCCAGTGCAGCTACACTTCCCGGGATCTGAGGTGGTGCATTGCCATTGAACCCAAGCATTGATTGCTGGGGCGGCTGGCCTTGGTGGAGGTATGCTCGGGGAGGGCCATCTGTGTGCTGTTGCATCTGGTTGCCAAATAAACCCCCAGGTGCATTCGAACTAGGGATAGGACCTTGTTGAGGGTTAGGTGCAGCGTTTGCGCCCAGGTTTGAGAGCAGGCCATTAGGCCCACCGAGTGGGTTGTGACCTTTGGACGCGACGGGTTGGTGAATAGGAATAGGGCCGGCGTGGCTTTGTACAGGATGATGCGGTTGGTCGCGATTATACCGATCCATGAGTTCCCGGTCCCGTTCTCGTTCTCGGTACTCGCGCTCTCTGTGGATCATTTCGTCTTCGCGAGCAAGCTCACGTTGTCTTTCTAGCTCACGTTCTCGGTCCCGGTCCCGGTCTCGGTCTCGGTCTCTCTCGTCTCTTTCACGTTCGCGATTTAGAGACGCTTGTGGGGGTGAATGTTGCATCGACTGGCCAATCCCGGGAAGAGGGTGGTTTGGGGGATGAGACGGTTGTTGATGCTGGCCGTATCTCGGAGGGGGTTGGTGTGATGCTGGAGGGGCGCCAGCGCCTTGGGTTAAATCTGATAGGGTGGGGAGTGTATGTCCAGATGACTGATTGACAGGATGGTATGGGCCTATATAACGAACACCAGGTTAGTTGTCATGAGTTATGCGCGTCTACGGAATGCCATTGTGCCCTCCTCAGCTCTTGGCGCTGTTTGTCGCAGTTCTGCCAGGGACGGCAAAAACGCGGGCAAAGTGGAAAAAGGAGCTTACTATGGTATCAAAATAGCATATGTTAGCGTCGGAAGCTCAATAAAAAAAGGCCTTACCACCGGTTATGATGATGACACAAGTGGTATGTTTGTGCGCAAGGGAGAAGAAAATGGCTTACCCATAGGATCCCAGGGGTCGTGCTGGGGGCTGGTTCATCTGGTCAACTCCAGGATGAGGTTGCGATCCACCACTTCCCGAGTGCCATGAATCCTTATTTGAGGGATTCATCACGATTATATGAAGTCAAAATATGGCTTTGAGGGGTGAGTGATTTCAAAATTAGGAAGAAGCTGTAGGCGATTGTAGCCCGTTTTTTGTTGGTGGTTGCGAAGGAGAAGAATGGGAGAGCTGGGGAGATGACAGGAGAACAGGGAGAGGGTCAAAAAGCAGGGGATAATATGAACATAATCACAAGTTAAAATGACAAGATATTTCCCAACATATATGCGACCAACCACAGCAGGGTGATCAAGCTAGACACACGTAGTCTGCGTGGTTGAGAAAAGTTGAAGCTGGCGGGAATCAATCTGGAGGGTGATGATGTTGCTATTGACCGCCCTGGACAAGGGGAGAGGGTCGATTTTTCTGCCGCGCTCAACCACCGCGCTAGGCCCCTTTGGGCCGCTGCTAGGGCTTGCTGATTGGCGGAACTGGAGTAGCCGTCCACGTGACTTCCGCACCGATTTTCTTTGCCGAAACCAGGCCGACGCCAAGAAGGGCGATTGGCACTATTCCTATTTTTAACATTATATCATGTGATGATAATTTCCAGTTCTGCTCCTGCGAAACATCAAACCCAATTGTGTTTGCACTTGATTCCTGCTAAACGCTTTCCAACCTCGAGCATACATATGAGTGCGTCTGTGTAATATCACAGTTAATAGGGAATTAGCATGGTTGCAAACGTGGGTCATCCCAACCACACGCACCCGGATCGCCATGTTGCGAAAATTGCCACCCCGACAACCTACAAGTTAAGAGACCACTGGGGAAAAGCGGTCTGTTTCGAGTGTCACGACTTTCGACCGGCGACCAGAAAGGAACTAAGCCCTCAGATATGATTTCTGAATATGCAAGCCCTAGAATACTTAATGACGCCTTTTACATCCTGAAAGGTCGCCTTGGATTCATATTTTTTCCGCTCTTTTTGTCTATCATGTCTCGTTCAAACAAAAAGATACGCTGAAGCCACTCTAACTCTTCTGGAATGATGGGTTGAGTGAGCTTTGACTTGGGTGGCCATTATAATCCTCACCTCATATTCCTCATGATCGCGGAAACATTCTCATTTTTATTTTTTTATTTTTTACAGAGGGTTGAAGAATGATATTTTGAATATGGCCGGCCGTCCATGTGAATTAATGGTCGTACTACATGCTCTCCAGCCGGAGTTATCTGCAAACTATGATTTCTATCTCTTCTATTGATTTGAAGCTGGTTAAAACCCCCAAAGCAACGGAGATATCCCAAACATACTTCAATTATTGTCATGGGTGGAACTAATAATCGACAGAAGGAAGCAATCTTATATTTCAATTGATTGATCTGGTATGCAGCATCAAGCACCTCGCTGCTCAGGGTTAAGCGGTGGATTCAAAAGGCGGAGAATGAAGCGGATGTGATAAGTGTTGATAAGTTTGGCCTTATTCAGGATGATGAGGGAATGATTAAGGCATCTACCACACTTTCTTACCGGTTTTCAATAATTATACACTATATATGTCTTGGAAATTATAGAGCAATGATGAGGCGGTAACACCTGGGAAGATCTCTTGACCTTAAAACGAAGTATTCGGTGTTGCAGGGGGATGGTCTCACCCAGCATCCGCTTCCACTTGATGCCGATATTGCGCCTATTTACTCCGTAATCCGTAACTAGGGCGCCTTTAGATCTTCAGCATAGCCGCGATAAATTAAGCGAGGTGCTTACATATGAACAACAACACGCATCGCTGCGAGGTTGAATCAAACACAATTTCCAAGATTATCAGCATAGGTTGATCTAAAAAAGATAAATATCGGGGTTCACTGAGCGATATTTAATAAATCCGCGTACCAACCTTGAACCATGGATCGTTTTCGTATCGCCAACCCGTTCGCTCGGCCAATTTCACTACATGTCCGCTTAATCATACTTGTTGCTCTCGGGTTGTGACTGGCCGCGCCAAACATGTGGCCACTTAAATATCTGGCATTTACTTCTTGGACCGCATTGGGTTTTATCCCGTGGCATCTGTCGCCTGCGTTGAATTTCGATAGCCGAGAGGCCACGATCGAAACCGTTCACGGTGAGCTATTCGCAGGGAAGACATCATGTAGGGAGGTTGTATCCTCCTTCCTGGCCCGGATCGAGGAATACAACCCGAAAATCAACGCGGTTGTGAGCCTAAACCCGCGTGCGTTAGAGTATGCGGATGATATGGACAAAGCTTTCCGGGAGAAAAACTCTACCGGACCCCTCTTTTGCATTCCGATCCTTTTGAAGGATAATTACGACACTGTCGACATGAAAACCACTGGAAGTTCCAGGGCCCTGAAAGACTCCCAGCCAATAGTTGATGCTCCATCCGTCAAGGCACTCCGTGATGCAGGGGCTATTATTCTCGGAAAGGTGAATCTACACGAGCTTGCCCTCGAGGGTCTCTCGGTCTCTTCTTTTGGTGGCCAAACTCTGAATCCCTATGACTTGACCCGCACACCTGGCGGCAGCTCTGGCGGAACTGGTGCGGCCATTGCAGCTTCATTTGCGGTATTAGGGACGGGAACCGACACAGTTAACTCATTGAGGAGCCCCGCAAGCGCCAATAGCCTGTTCAGTATCCGCCCCACCCGTGGCCTGATCTCTCGGGCTGGGGTTATTCCTGTCTCATATACACAAGACGCTCTCGGGCCAATTGCCCGAACCCTGAAGGATGCGGCTACTGCTCTCACGGTTATGGCAAATATCGGATATGATCCCCAGGACAACGCGACGGCTCTTGTTCCTGAATCCGCGGTGGATGTTGATTATACTAAAGCGCTGGTTGCTCCAGGTAGCTTGAGTGGCATTCGACTGGGTTTAATTGAGGGCTTCTTCAATCGCACTCTAGACTCCGAAACAAGACCTGTGAATGAAGTGATGGACGACATGATATCAAAGCTCCGAGCAGCGGGTGCTACTGTTATTACAATCAACGAACACATCTACAATTCAATCGTGATTTCCAAGGACCTGGATGTGCAGAGGTTCGAGTTCCGCGAACTGATGGACGCGTACCTACGGGGCGAAACACTTGGAGGGTCTCGCCCGTCGAGTCTAGCCGAGTTGTACAGCCGTGGAGAGTATCTTGTGATTCCTGAACAGCACTCCTACGTGACGACCG
Organism: Blastomyces emzantsi; assembly: GCA_003206725.1. Lineage (NCBI taxonomy): Eukaryota > Fungi > Ascomycota > Eurotiomycetes > Onygenales > Ajellomycetaceae > Blastomyces > Blastomyces emzantsi. The sequence goes on along the minus strand of QGQJ01000358.1, from coordinate 2,160 downwards.
CCCTCGTTTCATCAACAAGCAACGCAACTTACGCTGCGAGGCAATATGGAATCCAACATCTCAAACTTGCCCTGCAAACGACCTTCAAATCTCACTCTCTGGACGCCATCATTTACCCCGAACAGCAAAATCTGGTTGTGAAAACTGGCTCCGCGTCACAATCTGGTCGCAATGGTATTTTAGCAGCTGTCACAGGGTCTCCGGTCGTCACCATTCCTGCAGGATTCTCACCACCAAGTAAGGATGCGCCGGATGGTGTACCCATTGGGATGGAGATACTGGGGTTACCTTGGACGGAACAGAAATTGCTCAGTATCGCGAGCAGCATTGGAAATTTAGAGCAAGTTAGACGCATACCACGGTTGGTTTCAAAGCCTGTGCGGTCTAAGAAGTATAGCTCTGTTCCCGTCATTAACCCAAATTCGGAGGGTATTTCTAGGGCTTATCCGCTTGGTGTCTTGGGAAATGAGTAATTGGGACTCCTTTTGGGGCCAATAATTCCATTTTTGCCGAGTATAACATGCACGGACAACCTTAATGGCTATAGTGGGAGGATGTGTAGAACCTCCACTTGGAATTTATAAATACCTTCTATGGGGACTACATAATTAAAACTGGTGTTCGCATGATAGCCGCCCTTTTTTATCCAGCTTGGATTTCTGGCCTGGCCCACTTTAATCCATTGAAACTCGTATCAAGGGTTCCGATGAGTGACGCATTGGCCCGATTTACAATAGTTACATGGATACAAATTATTTTCAAGATGTATAAGTGCCTCCCTGGGCATGTTGATACGCTTATACATAAAATTATATGCGCTATCAATTGATATACCGCAGTTAAATTTCCTTGTCCACATACATACCCGATTGCACGGGTATGGGTTATAGAATTTGTGTTAATTTCGTTGGCTAAGAGACTGCATTTGCCATTGCATATTAAGCTGCATAAATGATTTATGGATCGTCACACATGCGTCTCTGGATACTATGTATGTGTTGTCACTATTTAACATCAACTTGCCCCCTCATCCTCCTCCGTAACCCCACGCAGCTGTTACGGAATGGGTGGGACAAATTCCGCGCATCACTAGCGCAGGGGAATGTGTCTGATTTACAACGGCTCCTCCACAAAGATGCATGGCTACGCGATATGGTCGTTCTCTCGTGGGACCTTCGCACCCTCCACGGCGCTGCAAGCGTAGCTGCCTATTTCCAAGAGAACCTAGCGAGAGCAAAGTTCGAAAATTTTCACGTTAGGGACTCTGGGCGGTTCGCACCGGCGTTTAAAACAGCTGCGCCGGGATTACAATGGATTGAGGCTATGCTTGATTTTGAAACGGAGACGGGAAAGGGTGCTGGAGTGCTTAGGCTTGTTTTGGGTAGAGATGATGTTTGGAAAGCATACATGCTCAGTTTCACCCTGTAGGGGTTAAAGGGGCATGAAGAAATGTGTGGACGCAATCGCCCTGATGAAGGATCTAATGCTATAGCGGATAATCCACGTGGAGAGACATGGCTAGAGAAACGGGCGAGGGAGAAGAGCTTCAAGGATAGTAAGCCCATTGTACTAGTCATTGGAGCAGGTATGTCGCTTAGCGATGGTCCGGAAAAGCCAACCCAAGAGGTTCTAAAGAGGGCAGGCTTTAAGCTTGATGCTTGCCGTGATGGAGCGGGGGGTTTTAGGAAATATCTCACTCGTGGAGGTGGGTATTACATCGACGTCGGCTGCAGCCAATTGATTGTCGATGGCAAGATAAAGGCTAAGCAGAGTGAGGGAGGGATTGAACGGTTCGAGCCTGATGGCCTGGTGCTCGCTGACGGGAAGGGGACGAAGCTTGCTGCTGATATCGTGTTGTTGGCCACCGGGTACGATAATATGAAAAGTACTGCGAGGAAGATTATGGAGGATAAAGTTGCTGATAGGCTGTATTCCGCATGGGATTTGGATGTCGAGGGAGAGCTTAATGCGGTATGTTTGGTTCCGATTTTATCCCCACCCCACCCCCCCCTTATTAAATTTTTTTTCCTGAGTTCCCTTGGCTTTCCTTGCTGCCCACATTTGCACATTGCATATTAAGTATGCTCCATTTCACGCTGCTGATTTTCATACATGATGGCTACAGATATGGCGTTACAGCGGCAATCCTAACTTCTGGTA
>QGQJ01000036.1:0-10896 GCA_003206725.1 Blastomyces emzantsi | reverse complement strand
ACCACCACCACCACCACCATTATTACTACTACTACTAGCAAAATACCCATCTGGCTATCCCACTCATCTAACCACTAAAATCACGTACTCATCGGCGCGCAAAAGGCAACCTTCGCCAGAGCTGTCATGCAAACGCAGGCAAAAGGATAGGACTAGCCACACACACACAACCAACCAACTAACGAACCATGTCCCCCTCGCTCTTCCCGTTTACATACCTACGTAGCTTCGGGGCGCCTCCTGTTAGTCACGATTATCGCTGCGCATAGTACCGACGACGCGAGGCTGGGGGAGGGGCTGGGGATATTTTATAACAGGCCGGTTTAATTATAATTTTAAGTGAAAGTTTTGTGGTGGTGGTGGTGCTGAGCTTCATGGATGGATGACTCGAGAGGCATTATTATGTCTGGATGCGGGAGGGGACAGGACGGGACGGGGACAACCTAGGTATCACTCTCGTCCATGTATACATTATTATTTCGCACGGGTACACGTGTACGCATCTTCCACTCACAACGCATCCCGCATCCTTATGCTCAGGGCGAAACAAATAGATATGACTATGTATGTATGACTATGACTCACCGCGATTACCGATACACGCACGCACACACCACACCGACGCGATAGAAGGAGGGTAGTAGGTAGCATGTGAGGAAGGGCAGGAATGTGGCATCCTACCGTCGTACAATACTTTATGCCAAAATGTCATAGGAATCAGTTTAATTACGGAAGAATGTCGGTAACGCCCTCTAGTTTTGTTGATCATATACATAATTTATCTCTCCTATCTTGCGTGCCTCAGGGGCTGGGTCGAAACGGAGCTGCCTGGCGTTGATCACATGTTCGGCACAACCTGCCAACTTTGACACTGATCTCTCCGCAATCAACCTTCTTTATTTTATTTATTTTATTTTCTGTATTTTCTATCTTCATTATTCTCGGTCTCTTTTCTTCAATATCTACGCTGTAAGTTTATCAATCTATTTTCTTCATATCACTGGAAAAAGAAACAAAAACCGGAAAATATTCCCCCTCTCTTTTCATTATTTCCCTTCCAATTATACAGTAAAGCTTAATAGAGATAAAAACTCAAAACAAGCCATGTCATGTCCTCTTCCTTCAGATGTACAGAATACTGTACATATGAACAAGGTACGGAAGTAAAGGGAAACAAAATAAAAAAATTGAAAGAAAAAGAAAAAGAAAACCAATCAGCCGTGAAATACAACAACCAGCATATCTTACTACTACCTAGGCATGGCCGGGGATATGGCTCCACCCCCGATCGGGCTTAGCGCCATATAGCCCCGTCCTCCTCCCGCTCGACTACATCTCCTCCAGGAACTATCCCGTGTTATTTTGCTTTCTTCTTTGAGAATGCACAGAAGCACACGCCATGTAGATTTTGAACGAAGCGTTATCTACTCTATGTTAAAAACAGGTTTACAACAGTAGCGACTTATAAGGCCAATCTGTTAACCTGTCCTGCAACCTCTTCAATCTCCATGGCGTGCCTCACGCCCTCCACCGCCTGGTGGTTTAGCCCACCAATCGGAGCGGTGCATTCGGGGCACCTAGCTTGCTCCATCGGCATTCCGCACTCGCCGATTGTGAATGGGTGGCCGTTTTGACATACATACCAATGACCCGTTCCCCTGAACTCCCCAGACATGGCCTTGTAGATGACCCGCAGCTCCTCTGCCGTGACTTGGTGGTAGACGTGGCCATTGAGCATGTTCTCCGCTGCGTCGATTTCATCCTTCAACAAAGCTGTGGATGGGTACTTCTCTAATATTTCTCGAGCCTGGGCGAGATGGTTCAGACCCGTTTCCCTCAGGCGGTCTGAGGCGGCGGTAGCACCATCCGTGCTGGAGGTTTGTGACGGTGTGGACGAATTGAAAAAGAGAGAGAACCCATATAGATGCGCTGCAAAGACAAGGCCTTGCACTTCCTCTTTTGGGTGCATGGTATTACGGGCAAGCTCGATCAGGCTTGCGCTGTCGAGGAGGTGAGCCGACAGGTCTATTTTGACTTCCGTCTGGATCGGTGCAGCGGCTTTGCAACAGTTGATAAAATCAGAAAGAACGATAATATCGCATTTCAGCAGCAATGCCATTGCAAGGAGATGGCCTTTAACTTGGATAATAGCTCTGTCGTACTGGAACTCCCGCTCTGTTCTGTTCCGGAGATTGGCATGCTTCACCAGATCAGCAACCCGTTGGAACGGTTGTTCCTCTTTCCGTACTTGACCTGCGTACGAGTTGATCATACCCCAGACTTTGATTGTCGAGTCATACCGTTCCGTCCCTGCTACTTCTCGTAAGGTTTGAAGTTGTCTGAGCCGGGACCCGGGCCGGCCAAGGGTGCTTTTTTGACGGGCAGGTTGAGCGATTCTGATGGCTGGGGCTTGCTCCAGCTTCTCCTGTTCTGCAAGGAGACAATCTGCAAGAGCGATATATCTCGCCTGTGACCACGTAATAAATTTCTTTGTTGCCTCGTCGAGCATGGCTCGACGCACAATGCGGCCGTATCGAGAGATGCTTCGAAGCGAACCGCGACAGGTGGCACAAACACTGATGCCCGAGGCATCCATCGAGAACGGCTCAGAAGCTCCGCGAATCTTCACCGGAAGCCCGTTTTCATCCAACTCATAATGTGGTGCTATGTTCACTTGGCCATCCATGGACAGCACTGTCAGGAAGTGGCCACAGTCGGGGAAAATGCAGGGCTCGTCATCCAAGTCGATCTCGCGATATTCCTTCATTTCGAGGAAGTCGACGCACATCGACTTGATATCCTCCGATCCGCACTTCTGACAGTAAGTTAACGCTGGGCAAACCTCTCCACAGAGCGAAGGACCTTGATTTGTCAGCACGAGCAAACCCCAAATTTGCACGGAGATGATGGAATCCGGAACTTACATTGATGGCCGCAGCTCAACGTCTTCGTGCACCGCCTATTGCACGGTACCCAATCGCATGGCGCCGCGCATGGCATTGTACACTGCGCATGTGGGCAGCTTGACTGGCATTTCTCCTGAGCGCAAGGAGCACACGGTTCGTGGCAAGGTTTGCTACATTTCGAATGGCTGCAACGAACTTCGCATGGTTGATTGCATGGCGGACATTGACTCCCATCGTGGCACGTCCTTGAACAGCTATGGCGGCAAGTCGAGTAGTTCCGGCCGCATATCAGTTGGCAGATGCCGTGGTTCTGCTTCGTGACTTTGCCATCTGCTCGAGTATTGCATTGGAAACAAGGACTCTTGCAACGGTGGCCGCAAGCGCGGGTATGGCCGCACTCGGCCACACAGCGGTATTTTGCGGAAGTGACATCCTCGTGACATAGAACGTTGACTTGGTGTTTGCAGCCCGGAATGGTGCGTGTGACACGTACCATGCAACGGATCGAGGCAGGCGCTTGTGCCTCCCAGCATTTCGGTGAAGAGAGCTGGTGACCGCATAAAAGGGTAAGGTGAAGATTTCTCAACTGGACCTGACACTTTTCTTGACAACGCTCTCCGCATCGAAGGGGGCAGGGATGATCGCAGGCCTTCTTAGACCGTGGACAAGGTTCCAAGCACTTGACTGCATTGTGTAGGACATCTGCGTGGCATCTCCCAATACAAGAGTGGCCACAATGGAGTCTCTTGTCGCATGGTAGGTTGCATCCACTCTCGGGAGAAAATTGGAGAAAGTGGTCCGGTTCGGAGACGGTAAACGGCGTATCTGGATGTCGCGGACACTGGAGCTCGAATCCCGTGCCAAAGTGGCCCCTTGTCTGGAGTAGATCTATGACGTGGGCCCACATCGGAACATTCTTGTAGGTATTTGAATTCCCAATAATGTACATTCCGTGCTGGGCGCGTGACAGGAGAACGTTGATGCGGTTCGAGGTGCCAAGAAAGCCGCATCTATTCTGGGGGTTGCTCCGGACCAGGGATATCACAATTACCTTGGCTTCTTCACCCTGGAAGTTATCCACCGTTGCCACTCTGACACTCTTAAGGAGGGTTATCTTGTTGACTGGGGGTCTTGGCGGCGGGTTTGTTTCTAGGCCGTCTGCCTCCAGTGCCTCAAGGTCTTCGAGGTCACGATCGCTCAGACAAATCTCGAACATAGATTCCATCCGGCGGCGCAGCTTATGGAGCTGACCCAGATAAGGTGTGAGGACCGCAATATCTCCCCGAGAGTACTCGCCTTGTCGAACAAGATGCGAGACCAGAGCTGTTGTCATTTCGATCTCGAAATTGTTAGAATGTGACGTGTTTAAGGGGTCTTGGCTTGCAGCTGCTGCCTCCAACTGTTCATGCTGGAACCAAAATAGGCGCTCCTTCAAACCAACCACTTTACGATAATTCGTTACTGCTTCAGCGTCTTTCAAAGACGGGTACAGGGTAGATCGGATGAGCTCGGCGATTGACGGGTGCATTCGTCTCTGAGTCTCTAAAGTGGTAAACGGCAACCTCAGGTCGGTCGCATGGGGTGGCCGAACAAGCCTTTCGAACAGGGAAAGATCCAGAGAATACCGCTCGCCGCGAGGGTTGGTGCTCTGCAACTCGTAGTTCTGTATCTGCGGACGAAGCTGAAGGTGATCTCCGATCAGAATGCAGTGCTCCACGGTCGGAAGAAGAGCGGTGAGGACATGAGCTTCGAGCACCTCACCAGCTTCTTCGCAGAGCATGACTTTACAAGGTAGCTTTCGAAGTAGGTCCAATTTTCTTGCGAGACCGGTGGTAGTAACGCCAACAATGTCGGCTTGCTGGAGACACCGCAAGTCGACATCCCCACGCACGCGATTTCGTTGCTCTATCGCCCTGGTGTACTCTTCGTGGAGTTTCTCAATCTTGGAAATGATCGAATCTCTGATGCTCTTCATCCAATGTCGGTGTACCGCGCGCCGCTCAGCATGGCCCATGCTTGAGAGCCGGGTCTGCTTCAGATCATCCAGCCGACGAGGCTGAGCCTTGCTACGAGAACCGCCCATGAGCCATCGGTCAATAATCTTCTCCGGTTGGTGGATCACCATCTCCCAGCCGTCTCCATCCCTTCCAAACAGTTCTTCTTGCTGTCTGGGGTAAGTGGTTGCCAGGAAACTTTTGATGGCCCGCCAGGACTCCGACCCAGACAACTCCTTGAGTAGTTCGTTCATTTCACGCACAACTTCGCGTAGATTTCCGTCTACATGGTAGAGGCTGCTCTTCTCCGACCTTGTTCGATCAAATCCTCTAACAAGAGACCTTAGGTTAAGGTCTTGCAACCTCTCAGACTTCGACCGCGACCCTATTCGGATGATACCTTTGATTCCATCATCAAGTAGATGCACAAGAAGTTGATCTAGTGCATGGTTGGTGTAGCAAACACATAGTATGGGGCCGAGGTGAGCCTTTCTCTTATTTTCCAATAAGACCTTAATGATTCTTTCTCCAGTGTAGCTTTTCCCTGTGCCAGGTGGGCCTTGTATGAGCGATAGCTCTGTTGACAGGGTCCTCAGGAGAGCATCAGACTGGGTCAAGTCAAGACTAGAACGAGATGCAAGCTCTTCGGGGTCCCTTGGCCTCTGAGGATATATGGCGAGCTCCGTTTTGTCTTGGGTTAGACACTTCAGATCGAATGTGAAACCAGCTTGCCTTGCGTATTGCGGAGGTCCCATCTTAAGCTCAGTAGATGAGTTACCTGTCGGTGCTATAAAGTTGCTAAAGTGAATTTTTGGTTTTTCGTACATATGCTGCAAGGCCGCAAGAGTGTGTTGGAAGGAAGCAAGAAGGACACCGGGGAACTCCACAAGATATCTACGCAGTGATGAACGCCCACTCCGGTACCATCGGAGGGCGTGGCTGACTTCAGATCGTCCTGCGTGGGCAAGTTGCAGCTTACAGTAGAGGAAATTGGCGTCGTCCGATAGAGTAAGGCTCTTTGATATCTCCCCGACATCACCCAGCGCTTCGGTTGACTTAGAGTTCTGGTAAGCGGGCTTATCGTCTTTACTTCTCTTGGTGGAGTCTGAAACGACACAGAAAAGCACTGAGCCGGTTTCGTCTAGGACGCACACCAATGCACCTGCCTGGAGTCGCTTGCATTGTATCCACCAGTCTTTTCGCTTCTTGAGGCTCAGATTCTGGGCTGCTGAAGGTTGGTTGCAGCGGACCATGAGCTCCAGACCCGCGCTTCTGTCGAATCCGACGTCCACAGGTGTGGCGAAGTCATAGATGTATGTGCGTGTGCCGTTCTTGGAGCGATGAGAGCGTCCATCGGATGGGTTCTTAAGGAGTTCGAATGTCTCACGGACTGCATCTCGAAGCTGACCGACTGTATCCTCTCTTAGAAGACGAAACTCCCTATCCAAGCGTCCGCGGATACCCTGAATATGCCATTGAGAAGGGTCGGTCGTTGGCAAGTATTCTCCCCGCGGCGACATGATTTCCTCGTAGGTGGGAAGAATCTTAATCTCTGTGATCTGTGCATGATCGTTATCATGGCGACGACCCTCAGCAGACAAATGCCCAGGGAGATCCCGTCTTAGTACAAAGGACTCCCGAATAACGGGCAGTGTCGAATTCTGGAATGCTGGTATCTCATCTCCAATCTCAAGTCGTCGTCGGATGTAGTCGAGGTATTTCGAAGCCTGGGAATGGGAAAACTCCTCTTCCGGTTTCGACGCTTGGTTCAGAAACTCCGAGAAACGGGTAGCTAATTTGGAAAAGTTGTCACTGACAATGTTAGCAGTGTTGCTATCTAATATCTTGGACAACACTGCAAGAGACAGCTCCATTACTGCCATCCGTGAAAGGTTTGTTTCCGAGGAGGTCGGCCAAGATTGGATTAGGCTTGTGATGTAGCCAAAGAGCCTCGTCATACGGCTGCCTCCCACTCCGAAGAGGAAGTTAAATATTGCGGCAACTTCTTGTTCCAGGACAGCGGAATCAACAACGCGTGGATGAGTAATGAGCTGGAAGAGTGGATTGACTTCGGTAACCCAGAAGCTGACGCCAGACCTTCCCTTATCGGCTTCCAGGATATGTCGATCTGACACATCCTTGATGAAGGATAGGCCGGGCTCGCTAACGAGAAGATTTATCGCTTCTTGAGCAGCACCGACGTCGCCGTCCATCAGATCCAGGCCAAGTTGAAAGAAGCGACTCACAACCGACGGAGATGGCCGTGGGAATTGTGAGCCCTGCTCTAACAAACGCTTCCACTCTCGCAGCTTGCCGTCACGGCCCTGTTGGGGGTTGTTGGTACCGCGAGGGCCGCCGCTGCCTGGTGAATGGCGAGGCTGCGCAACGACATGCCCTTGCCTTCCCCCAACGTTGTGCGAAAATTTGCATCGGCGGCCAAACTTGCATATGCCAGATCTTCTAAACTCGAAGCACGGCTTCGCGGGCTCAATTGGTGCTGTTGGTGCATGACTTCGAGGTCACCCATTAGCAATGGACACCAGAACCAGAGCCCCTGAGTCGGTCAGCATAGAAACCCACCTGGAATTCCCTGCCATGTTAAAGGTTAGGCTGGTTTCGCTTCTGGAGTCCTGCCGTCGTTAACATCCCCCCTCCTCGGGCTGGTTTTGTGTTACGACAAGCGAACGGGCAAAAGTGAGACTGACTACTCTAGGTTGATCGGAAAAGAGACTATTGTGCCCGGTCAAAATATATGGAAGATAACCAAAAAAAAAAAAAAAAAAAAAAAAAAGAAAAAAAAAAAAAAAAAAAAAAAAAAAAAAAAAAAAAAAAAAAAAAGAGGGCGCAGGAAGCGAAGGTAGGCAGCTATGTAACCCAGCAAGTTGCACCTTATCTATCACACTTGGCTCGGAACATGGACGATTCCGCCAGAGTTGAAGTTGAAGCATGATAGATAACACTTCTACGGTGGGGGTTAACCAGCAGCACAGAAAGGCTCCCCCTCCCCGTACGTTGGAGTGGTGTGAGCTGTCACATCTCTCTCTCGGAGAAAACAGCCCAATATGACTTCGCAACTGCAGGTGCCTGTATATGTATACGGATGCTGGGGCTGAAATGTTGTGTAATTGGATCCGGACCAGTCGATGAACTCTGCTTTCAATTGAAGGAGAGCAAAATGGATTTCGCTTCAACTACTCGCTTTATCCACGTTCGCTGGGCAAGGCTGCGCCCGAGCAACTTGCTAGGATTTCTACGGCACAGCGCTCCAGGTGGTTCAGCGGCATTGGAAGCCGGCCAGTTGGAAGCGCTGGATGTGCTACAGCCAGCCCCCCTATATCCTATGGATGACAGGCCACCGTGCCAAGCACACTCACTGCCTCTCATTAGTGAGTGAGTGCACCCCAGCGTGATAAAAAAAAATATCACTATAAAAAGAATATTTCAAAATATTCCTATTCTTCATCTTGAAAGAAAAATAAAAATATTAATTAATTAATTATTATCATTATATCTAATATTTTTAATTACTCTGAACGATCAACTTCAGAAGATCTTTGATATATTAAAAAAAAGAAACTCAAAGTTAAAAATCGGAGTTTTAATATAAAAATGCAAGATTTTATATAGAATATTATATAGTATATGAGAGCTGCAGAAGATCAAGCACTATTAAGAATTTCAATCAATCCAATATTAAATATCTAATATAAGGCACTGAAGCTGACGGATATAATGCGAAGCAGAGGGTCTTTTTTTAAAAGGAAGAAAAAATTTGGCACAGCAGCAGCACGATTTGGTTTGAAATGCAAAATATCTGATGCATGCTCATTGTGTCTCGACCAAGTGTTTGTTTTCATTCTGTTAGGAGACGGGGCAGGGCGGGTTCCCCGCTGGTTGGTATATAAAAACAAATCAGAGTTAAACAAACAGTAAGAGACAAGAACGACGAGAAAAACAAAGTGCATGGGCGATATGAATAAGAAAAAAAATAAAAATAAAAAATAAAAAAAATTCAGGGGTATGTGATATGATATGATATGGGGGAATAGTACCGAGAAAAATGAAATAAGTGGACCAAGAAAAAGGGTAGAGATAATATACTGTACTGTACAAAATTGCAAAGCTACTTAGATGGGAATAATGTAACATAGCATGGGGAGGAATATTGTTAGATAGATAGATAGACCAGTGGATAAATTTTCCAATTTTTCCATCAGTCGATTGATCCCGTTCCCCGTCATCTGTTACTAACCCATGTCCCGAGGTTTTCCTCGGTGTTTCAGACTGGTACTGACGATATGCGCGGGTTTTTGTTGGTTTTTATAAATAAAAATAAAATAATCCCGAAAAGAAAAATGGTGGAGGGGGATGGACAGCTTCGTTCGTCGATTCGGTTTCGTACTAGCTTTCCCCCTCCCCCTCCTTATAACTGCTGGTTTTTGGATCTTTCTTTTCCTTTTCTTTTTAATTGGTCGGGTGGTAATTATATATTATACAAGGGTCGTAGGATGGTGGTGGTGGTGGTGTTGGTCGGATGAGGTATTGGTATTTAAGTTTTCGGAGGCTGGTTATTATATCGATCGCGAGGGCGGCTAAAGATAGGAGATGTGGAGGGCCTGGGATGCGACGGGGATAAGAGGTGAGATAGAACTGCGTTACTGTAGCGGGTGATATGGAGTGGTGAGGCATCCATCCGGAGTGGAGCGTTATATAGGTATGTATGTATGTATGTGACGCAGGGAGTCATGGAGCAAAGGGAGGGGGGGTCTATTAACGGGAGAATGGTGACTTGGAGGCGTTGGTGAGGTCATCCTATTTTCAGGTTAAGTATGAGTATTTGAGCGTAGGTAAGCAGATAAGAGGAAGGGAAGTATAAAAGACAAAAAAAGGACTGACCATGTGGTTGCACATGGCGACGAAGAGGTCGAAGAAGAGCTTCCCTCCAACCTCCATTTCCATCTGCATGGTGCCACTTCGCTTGAAGGTTGATCTGCTGCGGATGATCAGGGCAAGATAGTGGGCACGAAGCTTGGAGTCATTGTCCGGGGTGTTTGCATAGGCAAATCGAGCGCTGGAGAGAATCGTGCTGCATTGCACTGCAACCTGAAGCCCTTGTTTCCGGAGAGCGAGTCGTTTCAGATCATCCAAGCCGTATCTTTCTGCAGCACAGCTTTTGATTAAAAAAAAAAAGAAAAGAGAAAACGGAACTGGTTAGCTCAGATTCGTGTTTTTATGGAAGGAGACGCGGCAAGGAGAAGATACAATGAGTTACAGTGACAACAGGGGAGACAAACTAGACCGCGGTATCCTTCAAGATGACAGCTCCATCAACCTGGTTGATAATGGTCGACTCTGAAGCCTGCTGGCTCGATCCATCCCCAACATTCTCCAGCTCCCAGGCATCTCGACGTTTATTGTGCATCAGGCGCGGGTAATAGTCGCCCTTGTAGAGGTACTCGAGGATGGACGAGAGGATTTCTGGCTGCTCATGGGGCAAATTGATTCTCTTGCCGTGGGATTCGAGGAACTGGCCTCGACAGCAGGTGGCGAAGAAGGGCGAGGTGCACAAGACATCCTCGTGAGCCGCAAAGAGACGTTGATCGGGCCCGACGCAGAGGGTGATAATGGCAGAGGTAAGGTTGCTAAACGTGATATACAGATACACAGGTCAATACTGTGTGCAGCTCAAAAAAAAAAAATGCAGATTCGATGATTTGAGTCCGGGAAGTGTCCTTGTTTTTTTGTTTTTTTTTACTTACGTGCCAACGGGAGGGCTCTCTGGTTTGCGAGCTGCCCTTTCTGCTCGTCTGGTGCCTGTTGAAGATGATGCTGCAGGATCTCTGAAGGACCTCTTTGATCGAGACGAGGATTTACCGGCTCGATATTTGGAAGAAAAGCTCTCTGTATGGCTTTGGGACGACCGTCTGGCAAACATGATGATGTCTAGCCGGGGGGTGTTTCTGTCCTTCAAGGGGGGGGGAGGAGGAGGAGGAGGA
>QGQJ01000357.1:7371-50216 GCA_003206725.1 Blastomyces emzantsi | reverse complement strand
CTAACCCCCGCCCCTCTCTCCAACCCCTCACCCTCCTCACATCCCAACAACCACTCGACAACCTGCATGCCCTTCGAAACCGGCCTCCTGCCTTCACCCTCTCCCTTACTGTCGTCTTCCCCAACCCCATTCATAGTCACTTCAACCTCCCCTTCTCCCTCCTTTTCATCATCAGCGGGCAACGCAGTCCACTCCGACCTCTCAGCAAGGAAGACGGCATCATGGCCCGCATTGTTTTTGGTGGTGATATCTGCACCGGCATGGACGAGTACTTTAACGCATTCCAAGTGCGTGTTTAGCGCTGCCCAGTGTAATGGAGTGTTACCGGAGTTGTTCTGGTGGTTTATGATGGGGTTCGCTGCTGTTGCTGCCCTTGCTGCTGGGTCTTGAGATGTTTGGGTGGATGTTGTTGTTTGTAGTGGAGTCTGTGTAGGCGTAGGGAGGAGGCTGAGGAGGTAATTGAGCGTTTCTGGTAATTTGGAGATTTTTGTAAGCCGCCGGGTAAATCGCCCTTGGGAAACGATATAGACATAATTATATGGGATAATATATTGTTTTCATCGGGGGCGATTACATACCAATATTCCCATTCGCAGCCGGCCAATGCAACAAACATGCTCCTGTTCCCCCCTGGCTCTCGTCTTCCATGTCGATAGCGGACTGTATGATATCTGAGGAAACACAGCTGTACTTCTGGCTGAGGCTCGTGATATCTGTCCGCAATGCGTCTACATCTCCTAGACGTGCGGAGTAGATAAGGTCGTCGATTTCTTCGAATGTAAGCTGCCTAGGCGTTGTTGTACCGCCTGGCGTTTGGCCAGCTATAGTTGCCATGGCTCAGATGGTTTCTGATAAAAAAAAAAAAAAATTCAGCTTCACCTGTAGGATATCCGGGAGATCCTCATAAAAAGGAAAAGGAAAAAAGTAGCGCGAGTCTTTTCGTTTCCTCGTGTATTTAACCTAGGTAAAGTTAGACATGTAATACTGTTTGTACAATATCCCGCAGTTGATATCAGAATGGACGCGCCGATGAGGGGTATCTTAAAAATCATCCAGGTTGCTGAAAGCACTGTGCAAATGACTATAACAAATTGATCCATGTTGAGATCTTGTTCCCGAACCAGGAGGACATTTAAGATGTCCACCACATCTTCACAGAGCGGAAAACCAGGAAGCAAACTTCCTAAACGTAAGTTTTGCTGACAGCTGGGAGCGCCCCGGTAAACGCGCACAGTTGAGAGCAAACCGGAAGCGATTCCCAGCCCTGCAATTTTGGAACACGTGTAGAAATAATAGATTATTAAACATAAACAAAGCTCATGCGAAACCCGCCAAGGGTATGAAAAAAAACATATTGTATGACGACCAAAAAAATAAAAAAATAAAGACGTTGTCTGCGGTACAAAACTTTGCCCGCTAATGAAATATATATATATATATATTTTTTGGCCAGCGGACACCTTGCTACACCGAAAGCAAAAACCCTAGTAGTAGAGAAAGGTGGCAAATCCAAATTAAAAGGAAGAAAACTACTTACTGATTGATATACACAAAAGAGGCCTCGTTTCTAACTTAAGGCGCTATCTATCCCTAATTCCTGATTTCCTGATAGTAGCGAATATCGGGGACGAAAATTATCATGTTAGATCACATGATCAATTTGCTTACTGGGCAGGTGGGGAGGTTGAATTAAGCATAATTGGACCAATCACAAACTCTAATTTAAAGAATGAGACTGTGGATATACATTTATGTAGGAAAAGTTGTGTTAAGGCATATAGGATTAAGAGCTAGTCCTGAGCATGCTGGTTTTCGGCATTTAGGATTCTTTCGAGTCGTGTAAAGGACAGGAATTTAGACCTAGCTCGAGGATCAGAAAATAGCCCGATCCATCAGGTTTATGAAACCACAAGAGGCGTCCTGAGGGATTCGGCAATGGTATATGAAAGCTATCGGTACAGCATTAGAAACAAACACATAATATACTAGAGGAAAGCAGTGCAATGGAGCCAGAACCGGAGACCATAGCATCCGTCTGACATGAACATGATGTATATCCACAAAATATCCAACCCAACCTCTCATAAACGAAGCCAAGGAAGAAAAAGCACCCAATAACTCCATAGAATATGCCTAAAAGCCTCTGCTTGCACCGTGTGTGCAATTGCATCCCATCTCCCCTCACCAATAAAAAAGCTAGGTCAATAAGTGGCGAGGATCGAGCTGGCGACACAGAAGTCCAACCTCGCAAACCCAGCAGAGAAAAACAAAGCCAACAAGTAAAACCAGGAATCAATCCCTTAACCACGCTCTCCGTTTCTCCTCTTTCCTCTCCCTCCTCTTCTCCTTGAAAGCTTTCAGTTCCTTCTTAGTTAGTTTCTTCCCGCTCCGCTCGGCCTTAAGGCTCTTGCCATCATGGCTGTTGGCCGCCGCATCCACATCGAAATATGCATTCAGTTGTCTTTTACTTTTATTCTCGTCGTCGAAAGACTCTGGAGCTAGTGTGCCCGCTTGCCATTTGCCCGTAAACCGGTTGAACGTGCCTGTGGCTGTGTAGATGTAGTTCGGATCGGAGGAGTAAGCAGCAGTCGCAGCATCTAGCCCCTCTGGTTGTTGTTGGGTCACCTGTGCGTAAGGCGCAGTGGGATCATAGTCACCGTGGATTGCGGGATCATAACCGCCAGCAACCCGCGGCTTGATGGGCTGTTGCTGTTCTGAGGATTGTGATGCGTCTGCTTGTTGTGTTTTTTGGTGTGTTTCAGGTACCCGGGGGTTCTCCCACTGCGAGAGGCCAGTGAACCGATTATAAAAGTAATAAGCTTGTGCATTATCATCCCAAACTGGATCCCACCCATCATCTTCTGTTTGACCAGGAGGCGCTTCGTTGGGGAGGGGAGGTGGGAGATCTTCCTGCGGTAAGGGTGGAGCGGAGTTGCCAGGCTCTTCCCCGTCTGCTTCTTTTGCCTCCTCCTCCTCCTCCTGCCCCTCCTCCAGCTGCTCGCCCGGTTCCTTATCTTCCTTGTTATCCCCGTCCCCTAGAACGTCTTTCTGCTCTGTATCCTTCCTCGACCCATCTCTAGGAGTCTTTGGAGAGGTTGTTTCCGGTTGTGGCGCGTCTTCCGCGCGAGCTAGCAGCTGGCTGTCGCCAACAGCATTGGAAGCAGCGTCAGAAGCCATTGTGTGTTAGCACTGCCCTACCCAAAAATGAACAAAGGAAATGGTTCATCAAGCTTAGGAGGTTGTGTATCACGGCGGCATTGCAATGGAGGGATACAATGTCAAGTTGTCGAGGGTCTCCAATCTGCCTTTGAAAGCTCGCATTTTATTGCTGATTCTGTTCGGCTTGCTTGAAAAAGGAAGCTTGTACTTGAAATGTCACGTGATTGAGTTATTTAGCTGGGGCTGGGCGATTCTGTGAGGTTCAAAATACGCTTGATTATAACAAATACTTTGGTGTATAACTATGTCATATTTATCCATCTATCTATGTATCTATATATCAAAATATTCCCAGTCTTTAATTAATATACTCTTTTCTTCGGCGCCACGCTGGGACACTCGTCCTCATCCAACGTTGCGAAAATAACATCCCGATAGCCGACCTTCACTGGTTCCGTTTCTTCGATCTGCCATGACAGGCTATGTTTCATGAATCGGGCATCATCCCGATCAGAGAAGTCCTCTCGGGCATGGCTACCTCGGCTTTCCTTCCTATCCAAGGCGCTTTTCGCCGTCTGCGCAGCACACGTGAGCAAATTCCTCATTTCCAAGGTCTCGATCAAGTCAGAGTTCCAAATCAACGATTTATCTTTAACACAAACATCGTTTTTGAATGATTGTTCAACCTGCTGGACTTTGGAGACACCGGAGGCGAGGGATTCTTCTGTTCGGAACACAGCGACATCAGACTGCATGGCTCTTTGCATGTCCATGCGTAGTTCGGCGGTAAGTTTGTTTCCATCCGAGGTACGGATTCGTTCCATGTCCTCGAAAGATGACATGCCGATATCTGCCGGAATTGACCCGTGCGACATTCCTTTCTCGTTATTTTCAGCAATGTGAGAGGCACACGCACGGCCAAATACGGCAATATCGAGAAGGGAGTTGGCTCCTAGTCTGTTCGCGCCGTGAACGCTTACGCATGCAGCCTCGCCGGCCGCGTAGAGCCCCGAGACGGGGGTTTCCTTTCCGGTTGTAACGTCCACATCTAAGACTTGGCCCTTGTAGTTGGTAGGAATACCACCCATGCAATAATGGACTGTAGGGAGTACTGGAATAGGTTGTCGAGTTATATCAATACCTGCAAATATTGAGGCCGTCTCTGCAATTCCAGGGAGGCGTTCCAGAATCAGCTCCTTAGGCAAATGGGAGAGCTGCAGGTAAATATGATCCTTGTTTGGGCCAACTCCTCTCCCCTCTCTGATCTCCATGTTCATGGATCGTGCCACAACATCTCTGCTTGCAAGGTCCCTGGCGGTTGGCGCATATCGTTCCATAAATCTCTCGCCTTCGGAGTTCAGCAAATAGCCTCCTTCTCCGCGTGCGCCCTCTGTAATCAGGACACCTGCACCGTATATTCCGCTCGGGTGGAACTGAACAAATTCCATGTCCTGAAGGGGAAGACCTGCCCTGGACGCCATCGCACATCCGTCACCCGTGCTGGTATGCGCAGAAGTACACGAGAAATAGGCGCGTCCGTACCCGCCAGTGGCTATCGACTGATTAGCTGCTGCGTGACAAGAGTAATTAAGTAGTTAATAAACGTACCTAGAATCGTGTTCCTGCTGAATAGACGGTGCAGCGTGCCAGTTTCCATGTCAAGTGCGGTTACACCGACACACCGACCGTCCACCATCATAAGGTCCAATGCAAAAAACTCGATTAAAAAGTTGCAATTATGCTATCAACCCATTAGTCGAGGATTGTACCACACAAGTGCATTTGAGCCCAATCTAACCTTCAAGGCCTGTCCGTATAAAGTATGAAGCATTGCATGGCCTGTGCGATCCGCTGCGCATGCTGTCCGATAGGCCTGGCCGCCAGTGCCGTAATTCAAGGATTGTCCTCCGATTGGTCGCTGCAAACTCACCCTTTCGTTAGTTTCGTTGAACCTCGTGGGCTGCACCTTTCGCGATTAAAAAATATAATCTCACCTGATAAATCTTGCCCTCTGCAGTGCGGGAAAATGGCATTCCGTATCCTTCTAATTCAACAATGGTTTTAGGTGCTTCCTTGCACATATAGTGCTAACGAGACATGTAAGCAAAAGCATAGAATAGTATTCAGGATAAAATAGACGAACGTACAATCGCGTCCTGGTCCCCTAGCCAATCTGAACCTTTGACGGTGTCATACATATGCCATCTCCAGTCGTCCTCTGTCATATTTCCAAGAGCAGCATTGATACCCCCTTGAGCAGCTACTGTGTGTGACCTTGTTGGAAACTACTTCATTCAAGACCAACGTATGGGCAAATATGTGTTAGCGGACTTTTTCCCATCTTCAAACAGACCATACACGGGGAAATAAAAAACTTCGACGAGTAGCTACGGGAAAACAAAATGACGCACCAATTTTGATATACACGCTGTCTCCAACCCACTTTCCGCAAGGCCAACGGCGGCCATGAGACCTGCTCCACCTGCGCCAACAACAAGAGCACTAGTAAATCCATTAGCATGATATGATGCCTGGAATAATTTCCCAAACTGCCGGCGAAAAGGACATACTCATAACTATGATCGATAATCTGCATGTCAGCAAGACCAGCACCCTTGGGCCGCGAAACGCTTTCTATAGCTGTTAATGCCGGGGTCGAGCAGAAAGTTCTCTTCCCTAACCACTGTCTAGCAGGACCTGCCATGCGCTTCCGTCTCTGTGCATTTTCTTTGCTGGTATATGGCGGTATGGATGTAGAGTATAGTCGCGATTGTGTCTGATTCGATTGAAGGAGTGATCGGGATGAGGCGAGTGTCCTCCTCAACGTTAAGGGTGGTCGTGAAAGCATCATCCCCGTTCGTCCCATCAACCGTGTAGAGTTATATGTAAGTGAAACTAGCCCGTCCTTTTCGACTCCTACAAGTTGCAATTGGAATCAATGCAATGTTTCACTTGCTTTATTTCACGCGGGACAATTGTGCCCTACCAGAAGATTAAAGTCGCGATTTGAGGTAGTAGAATTGGCAACTGCCTAGCCTTTCAACTTTTCCGGTAGAGATTAAAACGCACAGGGAACTATGAGGTGACGAACAGGACTGCACCTTTAGTCGGGTTTCGAAATCTGCAGAATTGCCCACCACATAAAACCAGGCTGAAATCTGGTTGGTAAAGCAAATCTAGAAGGACAGAGAAATGCGGCAGAGCACAAATGAAATACCCTATTGCGCGCGATAGCTGAAAACCGAGGTGAAGTCAATGGTCATCGCTTTTCCCCGCGAGAGGATCGAAGGAAGAACTTCATCTCGAATTCGGCTAGTTAGTCGCGGGCGCCGACCGAGCGCAAAGTTCTCCCCACCAATGCTCCGTGCAGGGCGGTTTCGGCACGCGCTATTTTTCATCTCGGGTCTCTTGCCCGGTCTCGAAATGGACCCTAGGCAAGGGCAGGATTATTTCTCTGATTTCATATTGGTCCATCGGGCGTTCCACTCTGAGCTTTAGCGTAAAAGCTTTGAGAGGGAGGCATTCGAGCAGGGAGACAGCATGTTGATGATGTCCAGATGTGTGCGATGGTACGATGGTGCGAGGTTGGAGGCTCGGGCCAAGGCCGCGGCTATTCTGGCAATGTGTCTGCCGAGCACTTGCCGGGAAGCAGTCGGTTGTGAAGAATAATAATGCAACCTCGAGACTTGATGCGCGAGAACGAATAATGCAAGACTCGTTGAGGAATCGAGAGGGGTGGTGAGGATGGTTGAAATTGAATATCCCTTTCCATTGGTGGTTTTTTTTTTTTTTTTCTCTGCTTAAGTCATATTGATCCATCTTGAGTTTAACTACCCCTGAGAATCATCATTTATTATGCGGTAGCTGCTGCGAGGTCACCTCCAGCAAGAATTAAAAAAATTTGAAAAATAAAAACACCCACAATCAGCGCCTTAGGAGATAAACAACCATGGTTCCTAAACCACTGTGGCGTTCCTATCAATTAGATTGGAATTTTTCATCTGTCAACG
Organism: Blastomyces emzantsi; assembly: GCA_003206725.1. Classification (NCBI taxonomy): domain Eukaryota; kingdom Fungi; phylum Ascomycota; class Eurotiomycetes; order Onygenales; family Ajellomycetaceae; genus Blastomyces; species Blastomyces emzantsi. Next base: position 43,047 of record QGQJ01000357.1, on the reverse strand, counting down.
CGAGAATGGGAATTCAAAGCGCACAATTGCCAGGCATGCTGTGAAAATGAAGATAGACGGAGAAAATACGATTTGAGAAGAAAGGATGTGCGAAGAGCGAGATGGCTTGCATTTAAGATGTGTCCTGTTCCATCTCTATACCTGCTCTGTCTCCTGAAGTGACTGCAGATTCTTGAAGACAGCGATGATCATGATGTAGCTTTGTCCATTGCGCGGGCTGGCGCTCAAACGAGAATGCTGGTAACCGGCTCTCGCACATCTGCACATATCCTTCTCATGCAAACGAAAGGGGATAGAAGAGCGCGCCGACCAACAGCATCCTTTATCGCTCCTTTTGGTTTCGGGGGTCTAAAAACCCGCAAGCCGAGGCGTTTGAGTGCCAGACACCTTTGGATAACTACAGGCTACCAAGAGCCAAGTCCCCTGGTATGGAAGTTGTACGCAGTTCAAGCTAAACCTTCCGATTGTTTTTTTTATCGGCGAGCCACTGAAATTTCAGTGCATATATCGTAGATGACCGCTGTAATGCGGCATGCATCATGCATATGCTGCATTGTTATTGCAGTGGTGGACCAAATCGCGAGTGAGTCTTGCTCCATTTTGATTCCTTGTCCCGATTCCAACCCACGGAGGTTTGCTCTGGGCCTCTGTGCCAGCCCCGTGCGAAATTCCTCAGCCCAAAATAGGGTAGAGATCAATTGATAAATGCTCAAAGTGGGTGTCGAAGTAAGCCTCGATCACCTTCCTGAACACAAATATGCCTATCGAAAACTTGAAATAATAGAGGCCTTGAGATTGAACCACGCAGCCAAGCCCTGGAATTTCAGTGACTAAAGCTAATATGAAGAGTATCGCACGTCACAAGAATATCAGCAAGAGAGAGGGATATGTGAGTAGCTGCCAAGTTCTGCATGCTGACTGAATCTAGGCACAAGAATAATGAGTTGTTTCCCCCATAGTCTCCTATTCTGGTGTTGCTCGTTGGATGGATCTTGCTAGGATGAGCTGCCTATTATTGGTGGGCTAGGACGCTCCTTTTGCCTAGGCCCCAGTGAGAGTCTGACGATTCAGCCCCCGGCAGCATGTCGATCGATAATAATGAGGTCAGCACCTGGGTTTGGGTTCTTGAAACGGTTCGGCGCCTTGAAGCGGAGGACTGAATGAGAAGGGCTTGCCAATGTCTCACGAAGCAGTCTTTGGAACAATCCAATCACATATCACAGAGATTCACCAAGTGATCATGCAGCTTGGACTAAGAGTGACAGAGCTGAAAAGTAATTCTTATTGAAAAAGAAAAGATGCTCGTATGCTCCGTATGTACCGGCTTAGTGCTCATATTTGTTCCAACGGCCATGCCACACTTGTTTTCCTGCCGCTAGTGCGTTGTTGATCTTATCCGAATTCCAGGGCTACTTGAAGGAACCCTGGAAGAGATCTACCAAAGGGGGCTTTGTGGCGCCGCCAAGGACTCTCGTCTAGAGCTTTGCTTTAGCTTGGCCGAAGGGAAAAGAGCTGTGGTGCCAGCAGGTCTCAAGTGTTTTCCTTGGAGAAGTGCAAAAGAAATCGCGAAAACTGTGGCCAGTCAGGCCATTGATTACGAAGAACATTTCGCCTTAGTTTTCCTTACGATGCTCTGTACTCCCCACATCGTGTGGATTGACTGGATGGAGTATACATGGCACATGCCATCTGATATGTTGTACTCCGTCTACGGATTGGCAAACGAGGATGGAAGACTGCAGCGAGTGTGAAGTGTCGTGCAGAAATCGAGATATTATCCGTCAGAACATAGTACATGCCTGATGCGGAGGACACTTCCGGACCTTGTCACTCGGAATCCTCCCATTCTTCTATGGAGATAATGACGGATGAAGCTGCTTGCTAGCTTTGGATGCGATGAATTGGTATCGCTTTTTGGCACCAAGTTGAATCCCTACATAGTACAGCTTTCAAATCAGACTCACCTGAATGTATTTTTGGCAGCCTGGGGATTCGTCGATCGTAATAATATTATACGGAAAGATTTCGGAAGCGCGGAGCATTAACAATCCATCAGCCTCCAAAGTTTAGGGCCACAGGGCTGTGATAAAATAATATGAAGCCTGCGACTCTACAAGCTCTTGTTGTCAGGCTCTACCCACAAGGGCTTTTCCGTCACGCTTTTGCTTGCCAGCGCCATGAGCTCAGTAGCACGCCCGCACTAGTCAGTCAGTCTCCCCAGAATCCGGAAATGAAAGGGGACGAACTGGGAATGCGCTCAGACATGGCCCACAATGTTTTTGAGGCTCACGAAGGCATCGCGGTTGGTCCAAGCATAGCTAAGAGCTATCACATTTCCAGATGGCCTTGCGGCGTCTCTGCCGGTTGGTCGCGTTTTTAGAGCCGTCGATCGGCTTACAATCCCTGAGAAACAGGAAACTCAACGGCATTTCAACAAATAGCGTAATTGAGTAAGGGCTTGTAATGTTACAAACGAGCTCAAGCAGTCAGCGCGAACTATATCCAGCAGTTGCACTCACCGTTTTTTGTTCCATCATTCCAGCGTAGTGGCGGTTACAACTTTTTAGTGGACCACATTACACTTTAGCCATTAGCATTGTGGCTCAAAAATTAATGAGCCAAGTGAGTTCAAAAGGAGTGAGAAAGTAAACAAAAGCTGTATTGTCAGAGCAAAACTCAAGAGGACTGGAATGATGCTGACAGGAATTACTAGCGCTCGCCACGGAACAGAAAAAGCAAAGATATTCAGGGGCATTTTCCCGTTCCCATTGCTCCGTGCTGGTACCTACCGAAAGCCGCACACAGGTAAAATTAGGGTCGCGCCAATGGTAGCTTCGGGGAAAACTTTTGGTCAGGGTTTTCAACCTTCAGTGATGCCCTGCCCCGCCTGGTTGATAGGTCGAATATCTCACTCAACCACAGCACGCTCCGTGGTTTTCCAGGGCTATCGTTATTTGCACATCTGCGACGTGGACAGTCACGTTTGGAATTGCTGTTCTTGTGCGAGCTCGGAACTCAATGATGCCTCATCGCTCGCTGCATATTGTGGCGTACCTGTGAGGCGCTCTCAACCATGGGATCAGACAGCATGTCAGGATATTCTTTGCCCAAAGCAATGTTATTTTTCGATAGTTCCTTCTCAGAAACGACATAGTATGTTGACTTTCCTTCTTTCCTGTATCTCGGATCCGACGTGTTCCAGGGGGCCCAGTCAGAGCAAGGGAACTTCAGCCTCCGTTAAGTTCCAGCGTCAAGTTGTCATCATTTTTCGAATCGTTGGGTATCAACAACAAAAGAAAAGAGATTGTACAGCGAATTTACAGATGTGTGACAGCTTGTATTATTGTCGCCCAGACTTCATGCATTCTTTCGTATGGGACCCAGCTTGCTGCATGTTCAGCATTTCCTCTTTGGGCAATGAAAATTTTCGGGCAATTGGGACGTGGCGCATGCTGGCCCGCGAACTTCGTTTTTTTGGGGAAATTGCCGTCTGAGGGCTGGGGTACGGCCAGGAAAATTACTTGGAAGCCTTCCCCGTATCGTACTTCCAATTCAGCACCTGCAGGACCAGGGAAGAGTGGGCAGGGAGTTGTTCAATCCTGTTTATGTCGTCGAGGAAAAGGGGGTCATGGAATCTATAAAAGGGCCCTCCTCCTCAGTGTCAGGCTCTATTTCTTTCTCCCATCATCAACAGCTTCATTCGTTTCTTCAAATATTTGACCAACGACCACACTCATTTGACCCATTTTTATATATAATTCTTAATACCAGTTTCAATACTTCCAACCCCTCACCATCAAAATGAAGTTCTCCATCTCTGCTGTTGTCCTGGCTCTTGCCACCGTTGCTGTTGCCGCCCCCGGCAATGGGTACCAACCCCAGGGTGAGGTCGAAGTCAACCAGGTCGCCAACCAGTGCGGACAGGCTCAGATCTCCTGCTGCAACAAGCAAGTGACCACTGTCAACGGCGGTGACAAGAACAGTGGCCTCCTCTCCGGTGTTTTGGGCACCGTCCTTGGCAAGGGCAGTGAGATTGGCATCTTCGACCAATGCTCCAAGCTCAGCGCCAGCGGTAAGTGTTTCGAAGTAACTCTTGGGGAAGAGAATTTGGCTAAACTCAGATATAGCTCTTATCGGTGTTACCGACATCCTCAGCAGCTCCCCCTGCGCTCAGAAGACTGCCTGCTGCCAAGGCAACTCCAATCATGCCGTAAGTTGTCCTATGATTTATAGAGAAGGTTTCATTCCCAGATCAACAAAACGATATCTAACGGAAATCGATAGGAGGGATTCATTGCTCTCAACCTTCCCTGCATTCCTATTGCCGGACTCTAAGCAGTTTCGCTTCCTCGCCTCCCGTCATTCAATTCAACCCCTTCCTGTATTCTAGTCCTTTTAGGGGCAATTCCTCGCGAGAACTGGGCAGGCAAAGGATGTTGTTTTGTATGTCGCGCGGAAATTGAAACTAGGAGACAATTATGCCCCTTTTTTTGAACGGAAATATATATACTTTTCGTGGCATGTACCATTTTTGTTCGAAAAAGTCCTTCTCTTCTTTTGTCTCTGAGCGTCTCTTGTGTATATGAGGTTGGTTTGGAGCATATGGTAATAAGATCTGTATTTTGATGGTGCCAATTGTGTTTTTACTGCTAGTAAATGAAGGGATAGATATTTGTTTATCCGTCTACTTACCAGGTAGACTTGAATACTTAATAGAAGCTTGAAGTTCGCTGATATTCGCGTTTTCTTTTGGAACAATCGTGTCTTGCAGACTCACATTTTCGCTTCTTGGAAGTTCGTGCCATTTTCCTATAACGAATCTTACTACAGATTAGTTATAGTTAAGCTACCAGGGAAACTTTACACAACCCTGTTTCGGACATATACATACCTGGCTGGATTTTGAAACATCAAAGCAACTGTGTAAGCCAGTTTCGCAAGCCGGGACAACTTTTGCGTCGGCGGAAGTACCCCCATGTAACACAAATACCAATTTCACCCAACCTAGATGTCTCACGCACTAGTTCGTTAGTAATCGAGAATCCGGTGCATAAGGAGTCCTGGTAGGTGAACGGTGGTACACAACGGACGCAACGTGCAATTCCAATTCCGTCTACAGTATCCATGTTCCACGGACACTGTATCTGGGTATCTAGGCATACCCTCCGACCACCACCATTCGTCTATCTTTGGTTCGTAGTGGGTGGGCTCGTCGAAATTCGTTTGCCAACATATTAACCGATGCGCTCAGCCAGCACAAACACGACATGAAGAACCAGAGGAAATCGAATTTTCTATTCACCGGGAGCTATCCCTAGATATTTCGTCCAGAGCAGTCGTAAGATGGCACTCAACTAGTGGGTATTGGAATCGATTGATACCCGAAATTTATCCGCGCAGTAGTAGCATTAGGGTAAAATACTCCCTACTTGTCCCCAAGCTTGAGTTTGCTAAGTCAAGATAGCCAGGAATTTTTCCAATGAGCGCTTCTCGCGCACATCGCGCCAACTCCGGCAGCAAGCAGTGTTCAGGCAAGGAGGGAACGACAGTGGGAGAGAACCGAACCACGTATCTGTTCCCCAAACCAGACTGGGGGCGAACGAACTGCGGATCGCGTCAATGACGGTGAACAACTTGCCAGTATGCTTCCTTCCTTTCAAGCCGTCAGTGGGTTATCGCCAATACGTGCCCCGGCATAGTTCAATATCTTACGAGGATATAACCCCCCTCGATTCACCCCTTCCTACACTGCACAGAGGATTGACACTCATTCCCATTTAATATCCCCCTCGCGTTTGAAGTTTGAAAATATTCGATAGGGGGTGTTTCGGAGGCTGTTCTCTGTCGTGGATCAGTTCTCAGGGGTCAGTTGAAGTAAGGAGGTGACCTACCAGCCGTCACACGATATATGTGCATCGTAGGTGCTTTATGTCGATTGCTAGAATTTGAGAAACTAAATAGATTGTTTTAAAAAGCGTTTGGAGGAATGGTGCCTGGTGTTTTTTTGTGGAATCGGAAGAGGTTGCGATTGAAAGGGTTCGTCCCGTCCATGTACCAGGTTGTGCCGGATGTAGGTGAACTATGGGATAGTGCAATTCCTAAGTGAATGACGCAATCTCCCAAACGCTGCGGAATTTTCTCCTTTTTCTGTTTTCTTTCGTTTATATTCTAATATCTATTTCTAAAACCAAGACGCCATGGCCGCTTTGATAGGATGAGTAGATATTGTCTTATTAGAAAGAAAAATCGAGCAAGGAAACCTTTTAAAGCAAGAGAGAGGGTTGAGTAAGCCAAGCAAATAATATGTGTATATATATATATCTCTCTAAAAGTGGTATACAAAACCGTAATAAGATCCCGATGGTAGAGTATTCCATCCATCGACTCCTCTAGGTGCCCCCCCCAAAGTATATATATCAGTAGCGATGCATAAAGTCAACATACCAGCCCAGAACATAAAAGGGGAACCGAATGAAAGTTGAAGAAAAAGACTAATAACTGTGGAATCACAGCTTCGGCGTTGGCGTGTAGAGCTTGCTTGTTTTCGACATAACCTCAACGGCTTCCCTCTCGATGCGAGTGAGCAACTCTTTGCAGGATGGAATATCGTGGATCAGGCCCATGACCTGACCGGCGGTCCAGACCTGTATTAGGAAAAGAAACACGTAGGTTAGTGTATTCCAATATTGAGCACCAGTGAGAGCAACTGGAGAAATCTGGGGTCTCGCTCTTCCAGAAGGTTGGGTAAACAGGAAAGTATGGAAATATACATACACCGTAATGAATATCGCCGTTGATAAACACTTCTCGTCCACGCTTGCCGCTGACATAGGGGCCGATCTGTGAGAAGTCATCTGACTCGGACTCCTTTTCAATCTTGTATGCCTCCATGGCAACATGGTTCTTGAAAAGACGGGTGGTGTTCCTCCATCTACGCATGACCAGCTGGGTATCTTCCTCGCTGGCGTCCACGATAGCTTGCTTCACTTTCATATGAATTGGCGCTTCGATAGTGGCCATAAATCTTGTGCCCATGTTGATACCATCAGCACCCAAAGCCAGGGCGGCAGCAAGGCCGTATCCGTCTGCGAATCCGCCCGAGGCAATGAAAGGAGTTTTAAGAGCCTGGCGTGCTCGGCTGAGGAGGATGAAGTTCGTGATGTCAGTTTCGCCAATGTGGCCAGCACATTCGAAACCGTCGATGGAGAGGAAGTCGACACCGAGCTTCACAGCGGATTTGGCGTGCCTGATGGTGGTGCATTTGTGAAGTATGATGATGCCAGCCTTCTTGAGCTGCTTAATGACGGGGCCAGGGCTGTTGCCGGCGGTCTCAACGATACGAATTCCCTCGTCGATGACCACTTGGGCATAGGCACCATAGTCGGGTGGGACAAGCGAAGGGAGGAGAGTGATATTTACGGCGAAGGGTCTGTTGGTCATCGTGCGGCATCTGCGGATTTCCTTGCGGAGGTCCTCGGGGGTTGGTTGGGTGAGCGCGGTGAGCTGTCGGAGAGCGCATGTTAGTGGAAATCGCTTGAGATTGTCTCTAACTCGTGCTTTTTGGAATAAAATAGACGGATTTTGCTTCCTATATATTTTATCTCTGCCACCTTCCAAGGGGGGAATTCACGTACGATTCCGAGACCGCCAGCGTTGCTGACGGCCGCAGCAAGTTCAGCATAACCAACCCATTGCATTCCACCCTGAACGACAGGGACTGGTAGGACACGGTAAGTGTGCGTCCTCTAATCAACCGCGATCGCAGGACGAATGAAGATAAGCTTACCCGTGATACCCAACTTCTGGGTCAGCGCTGTGCTGAATCCCATTCTGGAAAAGAGCGGAGGGGTGTGGAAGGGGTTGAACCGATGACGATGATTCCTCAAGGAACGTCTATTCTATCAGGACTCTATGAACAATGAGAAGACAGGAAGCACAGTGAGACGATCTAGGAATCATAACCAGAGGAGGACACGGCGAGATATATAAAGGGATCACCCAACCATCCCTGCCCGCAAAGTCTTTTGGATGGCCGCCAAAAAAATGTCCACCTGAGCCAATCTTTGCGACAGTGGGCCGAGAGCCGAGGTCCACCGTCCCAGGCACAGTCAGGTCAGGTGACTCGCCTTTGCTGCTTTTTCATGGAAACTTCCAGGGCTGGAAAAGTTTCCATTTCGCCGGAAGGACGCTACAAGGGTATGGGAGAATTACCCAGGTCTAACGGGATAAAAAATACTAGCAGCTGTGGGCTATATAGTTGGTTTACTGATGGTGAGAACAACGCTGCTGTGGTCTGGATATCGGAGCCGGATTTCTCGATGAAGCTGTAGGGGCAAATAGTTGCGAGCAGGATCTGGTCCATAATTAAAGCGCCAGGGAGGTGTGCCAAATATATACTCTGTCCGTGTTTTCGTAGCGGGTTGTGGAGTTACAATGATTGTACAGGGCTGGTAGGGGGGCAACTTTTATACCATCACAAAGGATTGAATTTCAGAAAGGTTTAGTGGGAATAGATACATTTGTGGGGCTTGTTCATCCTCATGGTCAAAGTTTTTCTTTTTTTTTTTTCACAGGCCCGCTTCTGGGAGTCATCTATTCTCGCACACTTGTTGAGGATTGCTCTCGACATTTGATACAAGTCCCTTCCTCTACATGTCGGATATGTCGGGCAGTAGGAGAAAGATCTTGGGTACGAGGGTAGCATCCCATTCCAGTCCCTGTCATACGCCCAAGCAAACCCCATTTCAAGATGGCAATACCAAATTGCACCCCGTCAACTTCTTCTCATTTATCGAACCCAGAGTCATCTCGTCTCGTAGTTCAGTATGTAACCCTGATATGAAACCCTCTCCTCTCATTGACAGAAAGAAATGGGCGATTAACGACGGGTCGAAAATTCTTCTGAGGGAGCCCCGTTTCTGCATCCAGGAGTTAACGACAGAAAGCCGCAACTATTAAGTGGGACGGTTCGCCTTGGAACATCTGTATCATGCCGTTCCACCACATACACAGAGTGCGGTAATGGTAGGTAAACGATGTAAGCTGAGGTCCTTGAGCGAGAAGTAAAAAGAGAAAAGGCAGAAGTGAAATAAAGTTGGTTTGGGATTGTCAAAAGGAAGGGCTGCGGATAATCATTGTTCCGACTAGTAATGGGCGGCGTGTGATTTGCTGGCAGGTTACATAAGCCGAGGTCTTCCCGGGATCCCGAAATGGAAATGGAATCTCCAACTCCTGCCGACAGTCCTTTTTGCCAGATACAACAATTGATTTTGGTTGTTGATTGTCGATTGGTATTGATTGCCAGCGGACACTGTTGAACTCTCTAATTATACTACAATGCTTCCCCAAAGAGTTGCCCAGCAGTCGCTGCGACGGCGTAAGTCACCCGTTAACAAACCCTTGCCATCCAAGCCAAGCTCTGTGGGATGAATGAGAAAGTGATGGCAGCAAGAAGCAAAGAGATGATATCAACTAACATCTGCAAATAGTTGTTGCACACAATCCTTCGCAATTAAGAACCGCGATTTCGAGAATTGCTGCCCCCGTGGCCATTGCGACTGGAAACCATATTCAGACCAGGTAAGTTGGCCGTGAGGCACCAATTCAGAACCTATCATAACCGACGCAACAATATACATATAACCACACCACAAACCTATTCGAACGAAAAAGAAGGCAACCAGATTTTACAAATTAACACGATTCCTTCCACCATAGATCAACCGCTTCAACTGCCAACCAAGACCCAACTTCAATCCTCCCCCGTCAGCGCCTCAACCGCCCCGTCTCCCCGCATCTTAGCATCTACCAACCCCAGATCACCTGGCTCCTCTCCTCCCTCAACCGTATCACCGGCGTCGCCCTCTCTGGCAGCCTGTACATCTTCGCCTCCGCCTATCTCGTCGCCCCTTTGCTGGGGTGGCATCTGGAATCCGCATCGCTGGTAGCGGCATTTGGTGCCCTGCCGCTGGCCGCTAAACTTGGCCTCAAATTCGCTGCTGCGCTACCATTCACGTTCCACTCGTTCAATGGGTGCAGACATCTTATTTGGGATATGGGGAAGCAATTCTCTAATAAGCAGGTCATTGCTACCGGATGGACAGTTCTTGGGCTGACTGTGACCAGCGCGCTTGCGTTGGCTTTTATATAATATGGATGGAGTGATGTATGTCGCCGCGTAGGTTGGCATGATGTATGGTGGTAGCGGTCTTCTGTTCCCCTTTCTATTTTCCTGCCTCTCGCTCGTTCTTCATTTCTCATTTTCGTCTTATTGTGTCCTTTTGTCTCCCGTTGATGCAGCAGTCTTATCGATGTTCCTCTTTTCAATGTCCATACTTATTTCCTATGCCATTTCGAACATTAAAAAAATGCATCGTGCTGTGTATCTGCGTGTCAACACCTTGTCTGATATTCACAGGGGCGCCTAAAATTCATTTATGTGATTCCGATAAAAATCGCAACTTCAGCATGGAATGTAAGACTTTAAAGTGGCTTTCTTGATCAGGCAAAATATGTGACAATGGTGTTCCTAGAAAATTATTGCACCATTACAAGGATCAACCCGCATGCTGGGTGGGTACGGAATTGAAGAGAAAATATAGTCCCTAAGAAAAGTTGCACCAAATCCTGACAAAAGAGTTACATGTAGGGAGGAAATGGAAACTAAAGGGGTTACAAGTAGGGTAAATCGCGTATTAGTTTTCAAATCGAAAGACAACAAAAAAAGGGGGGGCTAAAAAGGAAATAACAAAGAAACAACAGAGCCTTTTTCCCTCCATAGATTTTCATGACTCGAGTCGAGGAAATGGAGAATCCTCCAGGAAGCGCTTTGAATTCATATTTTCTACACCTTCGAGCGTGTTTCCGTTTTATGCGACGACAGTATCAACACAGGAATGTTTCATCGATTTCCGGAGGGAGTTGTTAGGCCCATGCCAACAGCACTGCAAAACCTATTTGGGAAAATTGTTAGCCCCTTGACGCTGATTAAGCCTGCAGGCGCATCAATAGCCCCGTTTGATAAGATAATATGGGGGAACTTGCTTAGCTGTACGTAATGAATGAGATTGTAAACGTTTCAAGTCTTAAACAGGACTTGGGGGAGGGTTTGGAGGGTATGGGCGGGGCGAAGGAGGGTCCTGGACGGAGTAGACGGAGTAAATGGAGCTTTTAGACAGAGCTGTACTTAAGATGCCCCGTCCGATTGAATATGATGCATTTTGATATTGGGAACGCGATTGCGGGTGGCCTGCGGTGTCAACGCGCCGAAGTGAGGAGTGGATGGGGCGTCGGGAAGCCATGTGAGGAAGAGGAATGATGTTTTATTTTGCGCAATGGAGAAGTAAAGGAGAGGAAATATCAAGGGATATTATTGTGATAATCGTAGACTAGGTTTGGCTGCAGATAGTTGCTGCAGTTGTGTTGTTTTTCATACAAGGAAAAGGTGAATTAGGCGAGGAGCGAATATCTTTGTTTTTGATAACAAAGATGTAATGGCAGAAATCCTCCAAATGGGGGTTACGCTCGGTTTTTATATCAGTTGGGTACATTGTGGAGAATGGGAATTGTTAATATAAATAGCCTGGGCACCTGCACCTGGATCCGCCAGACCATCTTATTCAGATGGTGAATCCTGTGTATAGAGTGCTTTACGTGAATGAAGAATTCTACAACAAAGACCGGTTGAAAAAAAAAAAAAAATTCTAGGAAATATGCAGGGGTCCGCCCTTGCATAGGTGGCTCCCCCGTGTTACTGGAGAGGCTGGCCCGACTAGCCGCTCGACGCACAATCCGTTGGCGATATGCAGAGATGCCAACGGCTTGAAACTGAAACATGGGGTTTAATATGCCAGGTTTCTGGGACCTGTCACTTTGACTATCCTGTAAGGATCGAGAGCAGATATGCCAGAGGGTTTGCCAAGTTCCAGTAGGATATTGGGGTCATATGTAGCAATGGGGAGGCGCAATAGCGTATTACTATCGTCAAAGACGATATCTGCGAGCAACGAGTTTGCTAGGTCTGGGATCGGCATCATGACAATTCACTTGGACCTGGCTATCAGGGGTGCTGACTTTGAAGAGTGAAGCTATTTGTGCAAGTCGACAGGAACAGGATAGACGACGAAAAACGGATATTGTCTGCTGTTCTCAGAGAAGTAGGACCACTGTATAATAATGGGCCTAGCCTCCCGGTGTGACAACAAACACAGGAGAAAAGGGCCAGCCACCTAGTATCCGAAAACTGGCACCAGCGGGGAGCCGAACCGGAGCAATAATGGAATGAAGAAACAAAGAGGGAGAGGTAATATAAAGAGCTCTATAAAACGGGTATCAATCTGCTCTGTTTTCTCGCCCTGTCTTGGGCCTCTTTGCCTGAAGTTATCAAAAACGTATCGCCCCAGAATGTTGATGATTTGAAGTAGCCAGCCTTTAAATCCGTTCGAAGGGGGACGTCTGAAGCCACATAAAAGAAGAATAGAAATACAACAAGGTAACAGAAGCATTGCCAGAAGAGAAAAGTTTTTGACACGTGTTGCAATGGTTATTCTCCAAGTCTTCTATGGAGTTGAGAACGGAATTCTGACTGGAAATGTACATGTACATTGGGTGGGTGATTGTCCAGGCATAAATCAACCTCCGCATCAGGGTCCGACTATTGAGCCTGGATATAGCCTTTATCGGTCTTAGTAGCCGGCAAAAGTGTCACAAAAGAGTAAACCCTTGATATTCCAATCGATATAAATGTAGTATGCAAAGACCCTAAGCGTGGCCTGACGGGGCTGGACGGGAGAGGCGCGATGGTTGTTCAACCCAACCGACACGCTGGGCTGCAATTGCATGGTAAGGCATCCTAGGAGATACCGAGGTTAAGTTTACCTGTAACCCAGCCGACAGCTTGTCCATCGATGCAGTTTGACAGGGACGGGAGTAGTCAAAGCAAGTTATCGCTGTTGGCCTCGTGTAGAGCGCAGATATTGGGGTGATGTTGATGAGTTGTGGTTGTTTCCGTCTGGCCCAGGCTGGAGTTTAGGGCCGGTTGCCCGATTAAGGTTAGCCTGGATTTGCGGAAAATCTTCCCAGCTCCGTATCAAAGTTGAACAATCTCCAGCCCGCGACGCAACACCGCAATTTCATACAAACTCCCTCCTACATGCGATTTTCCTGCCACCGATGACATCGAAGATTCCGGGCCAAGCTTTCGCTGCGATTACGCGGCCAGGGCGCTGGCGCGTTCCCGCCGCTGCTCTGTCAATTTGCTCGCGAGCCACTACCTCACACATCCAAAGACATGCTCTCTCCTCCGCTGCCAGCCCATCGGAAACACCGACAACACCCCGATGGAAAGAGACCCCACCGGCAATGAAGGCTCCCGTACGGTTGCGTGGGAGCCCAGACACTCCAGAGTATCCCGTCAATTCAGACCCGAACATTCTCAATCAGTTCTACCTTCGAATGCTAGGTCCTGACGGCGACAAGATGCTCACAGAAGAGGTCAAATGGCAAACTATTACGCATAAAAGCTTTGATCAAGGGCGGAGGGGTTTCAACGAGCGATTGTCTTACCTTGGTATGTTGGATTTCTAGCAGTTCAATTTTTGTTTTTGACATATCACATACTCGAGAGTGCTGATCTGTACCATTCAACAGGCAAACAAATTGTGCACCTCCAGGCCTCACTCTCCCTACTGGAGAGCTCGTCTGTTTCTTCCCCGAAAAAACTCGAGGATCCATATGGTCGGACTCCATTCGAGCACCCGTCCTTGCAAGGCTTGGACGCTCTCACTGAAGACAACAAGAATATGAGGATAAACCGAACGAAACTGGCCGCACTCGCCCAACAATATAAGCTACAAGAAGTCTTGAGATGGGTACCAAGATATGTATGAACATTCGTTTCGTGAAGTAAAGATTTACCGTTTCCTGCATGCTAATAGTTCCACAGCGCAATGATCTTCCTGGATCCGGATTAGAAGTCGTTTTAACCCAGGCGATTTACGCGGTGGTTGGTGCAGTTGCGCTGGAGAAGGGGGGTGCAGTTGCGAACCAGATAGCGAGGGATTCTATACTGAAACCTTTGGGATTTGACATCGGCATGCCACGAGACACTTTATAGGGTGTTTTTTTTCTTTCTTTCTTTTCTTCCGTGGGGATACCGCATTTTTGGTCGGCGTTTGTACGTTTATTAGACTTGTGCGATTCTAGGTATTCATGTATTAACAGGATTTAATTTATATATACGTTTTCTTCTTCAATTGATCATTAGCCTAGTTCGTATAAAATTAAAGACAATTGTTCTATCCATGCAGCATATGTTTGATTCCTCTGACACCGCCCGCGTAACCAAAAAAAAAAAATACACGGCCAGTTCTTATGGAGTCTCCGTTGTTCAGTCTGCGCACCACCATATCGCAAGATCATCAATGGCGTAACCCGAAATTGAACTCTGACAGTAAGCCAGAGGCCAGATACAGGCAAAATCATGATAATTTTGGTGTTGTCTTGCACTGTCTGTTGGGTGCGTGAGTTAAAATATTCAAAAACACAAGAAATAAAAAGTTCGGCGAAAAGCTTTATATGGGTGGTGGATGGCGCTAGACTATATTTGGCCGTAGCGCCAAGTGGGCTGGCAGGTATCAGGTTGACGATGCCACTTGCTCCAGTCGCGGGAAATGACGAGATAGTGAACGGATACTTCGAGCTGTTGAGGAGTGATAAATGTGTTCTCTGGCGCCGTATTATATTTGATACCCTTTGCCGAATTTTCGTACCGCCTGCGATGGCTAAATAAGCCCACACACCGGAATCGCCTGTTCCCTTCGACGTTGAACCCGAGCTGTTTGATACCCCCAACAGCGCATCATGGCGTCTGCAGTATTCTTTTTGGACTTGAAGGGCAAGGTATGGCCGATCCTAGGAAATTCGTGTCTACTAGTATATGGGGATTTGTTATTCCAATTCAATATATTTTGTGCTGGAATAATCCTAGCTGACTGGCGGTTGCTGTAGACCCTGCTGGCCCGCAACTATAGGGGGGATATTCCCATGTCCGCAGTCGAGAAGTTCCCTATCCTCCTTAGCGAAGCAGAAGAAGAGAGCTCTGCTGTCCCTCCGTGCTTTTCTGACGAAGGCATAAATGTACGTTTATACTAGTTTCCTTACCAACTCGTGGGCACCCCTTCAATTCCCTTATCCTGCTAGACGCCACCTTATATTTACGATACGATTACTTCATTAGTATCTTTATATCCGCCATAGCAATCTTTATCTCCTAGCATTAACGAAACGGAACACAAATGCTGCGGAAATCTTGTTATTCCTTCACAAGATCGTCGAGGTTTTCACTGAATACTTCAAGGAGTTGGAGGAAGAGAGTATCAGAGATAACTTTGTTATCATTTATGAATTGCTTGACGAGATGATGGATTTCGGATACCCACAGACAACAGAGTCTAAGATATTGCAGGAGTATGTGCATTGTTCAGCTCTGGTTCCCGGGCTCCTTCGAACAACTTGCCGACCCCGTCATTGCTCGCAAGATCCCTGTCTAACGTTAGCTTCAGGTACATTACCCAAGAGTCACACAAACTAGAGATACAGGCTCGTCCTCCGATCGCTGTTACGAATGCCGTGTCATGGAGAAGCGAAGGAATTCGATATCGCAAGAATGAGGTGTTCCTCGATGTGGTCGAGTCTTTGAATCTCCTGGTATCCGCCAATGGCAATGTCCTTCGATCTGAAATCCTAGGGGCAATCAAAATGAAATGTTATCTAAGTGGTATGCCCGAACTAAGGCTGGGTTTGAACGACAAAGCAATGTTCGAAACAACAGGTAGAGCAACAAGAGGCAAGGCCGTCGAAATGGAGGACGTAAAATTCCACCAGTGCGTTCGATTATCACGCTTTGAGAACGACAGAACAATCAGTTTCATTCCCCCCGATGGAGAATTCGAGCTTATGAGTTATCGTTTAAATACTCAAGTGAAGCCCCTGATATGGGTCGAATGTCTGGTGGAGTCACATTCAGGTTCGCGCATTGAATACATGCTTAAGGTAAGCGGTTTAGATACCTTTTCTTTAATTCTGCTTTTTTTTTTTTTTTTTGCAAAAGCCTAACTGTTACATAGGCGAAAGCTCAATTCAAACGCCGGAGTACTGCGAATAATGTTGAGATTTTGGTTCCCGTCCCGGAAGACGCGGATTCTCCCAGATTCCGCACTAACATAGGCTCCGTCCATTATGCACCAGAGAAATCCGCAATAATATGGAAAATAAAACAATTCGGTGGAGGGAAAGAATTTCTCATGC
Source organism: Blastomyces emzantsi (assembly GCA_003206725.1). NCBI lineage: Eukaryota > Fungi > Ascomycota > Eurotiomycetes > Onygenales > Ajellomycetaceae > Blastomyces > Blastomyces emzantsi. The sequence continues at coordinate 26,742 of QGQJ01000357.1, read as the reverse complement.
GTGCTGAATTGGGATTACCGTCAGTGAAAGGAGACGACGAACATGGAGGCGGTATGACTGGCGGTTTTGGCGGTAGTATGGGAGGTGCTGGACAAACTGGAAAAGGCAAACGTCCAATCAACGTCAAATTTGAGATCCCATATTTCACTACCAGTGGAATCCAAGTACGATATCTAAAGATTATTGAACCGAAGGTGAGGGCTTTTCTCTGCACTTTTTTTGCTTTTTCCTACCTCTCCACCCCCATCAGCATGGGCCAAAATTCCAATGGCCCAAATTCGGCCACCTGCATCCCAAGAACACTTTTGCGATTGTATGAGTGGACACATTGAAGCATCAACGCTTTTATGCCCAGCTCACAGTCTACCCCCCTACATGCCGCACCCTGTACTCGATCAGCGTGCAACACATTCTCCTCCAGCTCTGTTCAAAGCAGATCCCTGCTTCGGCCATCCGGTTCTTCCTCGTCGGAGAACCGGCATTAAATTTTTCTACATGAGCTTGCTATCTTCTGCCACCCCACCCTCTTCCTAGTCATCGCTATCATTTCCCCGCGCTTTAAACATTTTACACAAGCGAAACATCTAACTAACAGCGCGTCCGCTCATATAGCTGCAATACCCATCGCTTCCATGGGTCCGATATATTACTCAGTCAGGCGATATTGCAGTTCGCCTACCTGACGTGCAATGATACAGCCCACCCAACGAAATGAGAGACACATAGCGTGAATGAAACATGAAGCCTAGGCTTGGATAATAAAATGTGCGGAAACAAATCATTCCGTTTATTACAGTCACGAATGTAATTTTGTTTTCCTAGCACCGCATCAGCAGGATGGGGCTAGCTGATGGCCTTTCATATCATTTCTACGCGAACCACGTTTACTTTTAGCCAAAGCGAGGAGACCGTGGTTTTTTTCACTTCGTGTCGACTCTGTAGTTGCTTTGCGGACCTACTAGTTCCTTTCCCGTGCGGCTGTGCACATTTAATAAATGATAAGACGATAGATCCATTTGACTTTCTTTTCTCAAACTACAGCGTTGCTAACCACCCTAAATGGGAAATAAGTTTCGCATAATAACGTCGGGTATTGAGGACTTAAGGAGTATGGATGGTGTGGGGAATCCCTTTAATTTTACTTTGTTTGGGGGAGGACTCGCATCATCTATTCTGTCTCTGAGGAACATGGGAAACGAGGAATGGAATAATAAACCAATGAAACATGCCTGTTAAGGTAAATCTTAGTTTAGCTGATTCTCGTAATTGATAGTGTGGGACGTGCTTTTGGGGGGGAAGGGGAGAGTTGGACCGTACTATGAAGTAAGTGCTGGATAACTAGGCGCATAAATTTATGTTTACTGCTCGAGGCGAGATAGCAACTGAGGGTTGGGAATATACTGAGGAACCAGAATGTAGGTTTGCCTAGGTCTATCATTATATGTGGTATGGAGTATATACGAGGTGATGCATAGAAGAGTATCTTGTGTAGATATTTTCATTTCTTGGGGAAGCTATCTTAGGGATATCTTAACCCATTCCATATGTCTGGGAGAGTATAAGTAACCGTTCACAGTGGGGAGACGTTTAGGAATCGGGTAACTGTTGGAATAGAAAGCAGAAAGGAACCAGCCAAAAATAAGACCAGAGGAAGTTGAAAGATGACCCGCAGAGGAGGGGCCGTCGACGCGTTGTAACGAAATAATGATAATCTCTTCCACTGAACATTCTCGAGAAAAAAGGGAAGCAAAAGGGCAATGTTCGAAGTTTTACGATGAAGTGAACGTAATTTAAGCCAGGGCAAATAGGTAACAATGACAGCTGGTAGGGGAGGTAAAAAGAAGATTCTAACTCGATAAATGATGCTTAGATTCCGATTGTTTGGAGGGATTGGTTCCTCAATTATACCGATTTTCTGAACTGCGAACCAGGTACCTGGTAACGCATGACAAAATATTACTAAAGCTTATCAAGTCAATAAAGGCTCTGTTTTACTTTCTGCGAAAGTGCATACCAAAACACTTGATCATGGATTGATCAAGGGACCCAAATCCCCTCGTGCCCATTTTTCTAGCACAGCCTCGTTGCCTCCGATACTCTTGATGGAGACAATAACTCCCCGACCATGAGGCCCTAAAGTACGTTAGAATCTTCCTTCACTAAACGTCTAGGAGCACTAACTTCGATTTTTCATTCCATGAGGGACCCAACGAGGAGGCCTGAATGCTCGGATCGCATTCACCGACTGCTCAACGTCAAGACTGTGTTCAGGAAAAGGGCCGCTAAAAGCTGCCAATCCAATCAAGAGAGCCAAGTTTCCAGCAAGAGCTGTGCGTCCAGGGACAACCACATCCAGATTATTGTAGTCATACGTATGTGGTATAAGTTCTGGCATCCATTCTGGGGATCCCGGAGCTGCAAGGACATTAAACGCAGCATCGAAGGCAAGAACTGATAAATGATTACCAAAGTCTGTGGGTTCCGGATGCTTGAACGTAAGTCTTCTCCAGCCATGCGCCTCGTCCGTAGTTTTGATCTCTTTTTCCACACTACGCTCTTTGCAGTTCAACGGCACTCCCAGGAAATGATCCCTTTCGGAATCATAAAAGAGAGAACATTCTTGGAAATTGATACCCCCAGATATTTGTGCCTGGGTAATTGAACCAGCTTCCCATTTTCTCCATCCAGTTGTTGCCACAAGGGAAACGGCATTTGGGTCCGTCGGTGGGTACCAGTACGATTGGGGGCGTGTTTCACACTGGACTTCGAAGTCTGGCTGTACGAATTCGATATTGAAATAAAATTTTAACGAGTTGGTAGACATGATGGTTGATGTCAAGTACGATGTCACGTCGGAGATGTTTGAGGGCCACTAGATTCGAAATAACCTGGGTTGCTAAACATAAGTTACGGCGGTTGAAACGCTTGCTGGAATCCCCAAACTTACCAACTGTGATTCATAAAATAATAAAAAATAACAAAGCACACTCCGATGTAAAGCTACTTGCAAGTTTTTCGTTCGGAATGGACAGGTTGCTAGTAGCTTATGCTGTTGGTCTGGTCATGCGTGGCTGTTAACAGCAAAGAGCCCTGTTTCATTGACCTTTATGAGTCAAGGAAATAATCTGGCCCTCTATGCTCAGCCTAAATGAGGCAAAAATATCAAGAAGCAACTTAACCTGGAGGAACTTTGGGAATTTGTCAAATGCATCACCTTGCCAGTTACTCATTTTAGCCCCCTTTTTTTCGGACAACGTTTGGCACAAAGAGCCAAAGGGCTGCGTGGATACCCGACGTGAGGTAGAGTTGTCAGGGCTAAAATTGAGATCACAAGGACATCAAAATGCTGGTGATAGTCCAAAGTATGTTTCGGTATCCAGAATCGTTTGAATGGCCAGTATTGTATAACCCATGTTAAGCCAGAACCAATGAATCACCCAACCTAGCATTATCAACTGAGGCGTCGGATGGGCTGCCAGAAGGATGCCGTGGAAACTCGTTCTTTGGGCTTGATTGCTGACACGATAAGAGTTGCGGAATCGTAGGGACAGTTCTGTATGGAGTCCGACAATCCGTCAATTGCGAGAGGATGACAACTTCGCAAAATATCAAAGCCTCCGGTGCATGTAAACTGGAGAGTAACTATCCAGTAAAAGAGAGATGTTCGTCTCAGTTGAATGCGGGCGATATCGCTGGGAGCCGAGGGTATTGTTAAAGGGAAAATTATCAGTAGCCATTCTTCCCGCCTGCCCAAGATGCTCAATCGACCTCTGATGATAGGTGCTTTCCCTAACAAGCGTCGGTGATTGTCGGGCCATGAAGACCTACTAGCCAATAGCCTATTACATCAAAGTAAACTTCAGTATGTGACGAGAATAACCGCTAGAAAAGCCCACTTGCACTTTAAAACCACATGTAGTACAACCCCTGGGGTGTTCTTCTAAGCATAAGGAAAGCCGTGACATATCTGACCACGCACTCGGTGGAAAAAAGGGGAGAATGAAAAGCGACAAGAAATAAAACGTATAATAAAATCGCGAAGATGAGGAAATCTCATCCTTGATATATAAACGTGTTGAAAAGCGCAGCTGACCTTGGCAAAGCAGAGGTACCTTCCTAGCTTCTTTTAGCTCGTTGCCTTCCGGTTGCCTTTCCATAAAAATTCCTAGAATCGATATCGACCCTTTAGTCGATTGGAGTTAACGGGCGCTTTTTGGGGAGCGAAAATGTTTCCTCAGAGTACGACACTCATTGGTTCAATCGTATTGGGCCACCCACAGCTATGAGGCCACGCAGAATGGTCTAGACGTGATCGGGAAGCAATGAATGGGAAATGCAACCCGGAGGAAGAGGAGACGGGAATTGCTGGATATTTACATAGCTAGGCTCCGCTGTGTCATCGTTGGGCGTGGCAGCGACATGACCTCTTCTCATTTTGATTTTTCTTCCCCCTTTTCCTTTGGTTGCATTTCCGAGCTGCTTGTTGTTACCCATCTGCATTTGGAGGGGCATGCCATCGGGGCTGCTTGATGTACATCCATAACAGCATTTGGGATTTCTCCGTGCCTATGGGGCCGAGGGCAACCTTAAAAGACCACCGACAAGACACCATATCGGTCAATTTTAAAATTATAAACAAGAGAGCCCACTTGGCCTTAGAGCATGGAAGGAACAGCGAGCTTATTCCATGACAATGGGTCGTTGACGTTCACATGGGCCGAAATAGGCATATCATCCCGCTGGTGGTCAATCTGCCAATGGCATGTTTTCAAAACGCTCAGCTACTGCGCACAGCGTTGTCCCTCTCATACTTAAGAATGAGTCCAGCAATGTTGGAAGGAATCCTTTTAGGCCCTCGCACGCCGTTTCTAAATGGGCGATAGCAAAACATTTGAGGGTTGGGAATGAGGTTCAATCCCAGCAGATGGAGCACCCATTCTTTACGGGCTTGACAGCCCAATCGAGAAGGATGTTATGAAAAAATAACCGGACAGGCGGAATAAGACCCGTCCACCAAGAATTCATTGTTGCGAGGTTAAAGTCGTGGTAGGGGACAAGAGTCTCCTCGTTGTGCAGTAGAAAAAGCAAAAGAACGGAGAAGTTGAAGCTTGGGCAGACGAAGAAAAATGACGTCTGGATCTCGACCGCAATCCATTCTCGGATTGGTTCGCACATACAATCCACCTCCAAGTCGACCTTCATCCCACAACAAACGATCTTCTTTTCATTCTGTTTCTTTTTCTTGACTCACACCAGCTGTTGTCCAGTGGATCGAGGTGTCAGCTAGTTACTACTTTCGTCACGCAGAAAAGCTTTAAGAATTTGTTCTACCGTGCTTGTGTTATTCCGGTTTCAATGTCTCAAGCAGCGTGTGTGTGCTAGCACATTCAATGACAGTCTTTTCATGCCAATAAACTTGAGGACTGTCCAATTAGCTGCCATTTACAGTGGCCGTGGAGGCTTTACTGAAATTGATGGTGTACGTTTTTTTTTTTGTTCGAGGCGTCAAAATCAATTTTGAGGAGAATTAGATTAGTTCGCGCCAGTACATTAACTTACCAAGTCGCTTGATCTGGTTAATTCAACCGCTGGTATGGACTTATAATAAGGGTCGATTTTTAAGTCCATTTCATGCATACAGGGTGTTTACTTTACGACATACGCTGCCGCTGCCCCTGTTACATGATTTTCTCTCATCAATCTCTATGAGTGACACACGCATCAAAGTGAGCCAGGCGAACTGGCAACTGACATGGTCTGTTGAGCGAGTTTGTGAATGTTATCTATAACTCTCAGGCCTAGCCTTCGTTGCTAGCAAGTGTTAATCGTGGAATAGCGACCTGAGCCTGATGGTGGACATACGCCTACGCTCACGCTCATACAAACTGGTTTCATCTGTTAGATTTGCGAGCAGAAGTGCAAGGTAACACTCTGGTGGAAAGACGTGCTAGCCACCCACCTTAATACTTGAGGACTGTTTAGAAATCCCCTCATCATATTACAGGAGTCACACCAATCAGCTGCAAATTGAACCTCAGTGGGGATGAGGTGCAAAGTTGGCGGACAGATTGCGGTATTTCTCGTTTTTTAATGCCTATGCGATGGCTGGGTTCATACTCCGCGAAACGACACTTTTTGCCTGACTTGGTATGTTCATAAAATAATATTGAAGCTACTTTTATGTGCTCAAGGTCATGAATGGGACACTCCTTGTGAATGGATTAAGTTGATGAGTAGGCTGTTGAGACAGAAACTCATTGCTTTTTCAAAAAGATGTAGGTCTTCAGATTTCCAGAGAGTAAAATTAAATAATCAAAGCCAATAGAATATTAATTAATAATGCTAACTTGGAAGACAACCAGCAAAACCCAGGAAAACGCTTAGACATTGAAATCAGATATCACAAATCGTTCTTGAAACCGCTCAACCCGTCACGGACATTAAACTCTGCGTCACCCCCTTACATAACTTCATTCCAACAATGACCACGGCCAAGGGCTTTGTCGCAATCGCTTCCTGGGAAGTTTCTCCAGGTGGGGCCGTTCTTCTTGCAATTGGAAAACCACCCGTTATAATCCATGCAAGTGTCACGGCGTCTCTTGCATTTGCCATGGATGTTATATTTATAGCTGCAATTAGGACCGCCGTGGTTGTTCATGCACGCTTTCTTCCCCCCTCGCTTCTGGAGGCGCCCGCTGTGGTCGTGGTCAAGGACGACCTTGACCCCAAAGTCATATACGTAGGCGTTCCCATACTGAGCGTGCGGCTTGGGAGGGTTCTCGAGGTAAATAATACCGTCTTTGATGATATTGCCTTCGACACCGGTGACGTGGGAGGTCTGCTTCCTTCCTAGAACTGAGCAATCGCCGTGAATTTTTGGGAGATTGAGCTCTCCCAGGTGGTTTGCTTCGTGTTGTTTCCCGTCATGCGAGACTAAGGCCCCTTCCACAGGGAAGTAAATTCGGAATGTCCCGCTGGATGGATCGTAGAAATAATTGTTCAGTTTTCCCCATTCCTGTGGGTTGCTCATGTAGTGCTGGTTCAGGTCGCCACGTTCGTGCTCTGGAACTTTGACCTTCTTGAAGCCGACCAGCTTAATGGTGTTGTTGGGGAGCTGATATTCGAGCGAGTTAAGGAAGCGCTCTTCGAACATGGTGATATCGCGTGCAGCAAGTTGAGCTGCTTGAGTAGGGGTCCATGTCAATGCGAGTGCCGCAAGTGACAGGGCCTGTGAAAAGGGCGCCTTCATTTTCTTAATGGACAAAACAATTCGGCTTTGATCTGAGAGGTTGGATTCACTAGCAAAATGTCAACAATGATCTGTGTCTTCCAATTTCGTGAAAGGTAAAAATTTCCCGTGGATCGTGTCCACCTTTATATCTTCATCCCCTCCCCCAATTTCAAGACGCAGGACCATGAATTCTTCCTTGAAACCATTTTACTGCCTCCTTTCATATCGTTGTTTAATGTCAGTCCTCATCAGCAACTGGGCCGACTCGAATGTCACTAAATTTAGCAACTATACGGCTTGTTCCAAGAAAATGTACGAGGTTGCCCGAAGAGATTAGTTAAGGTTCCTGCCCTGGTCCTGGATGAAACAGTAGGGATACTGTACATTTCTGGGGAAAACTTCATGGTTTAACCCGTTGAGCTCGTGTGGACCTTGCAAGGCTGGCGTGCTCAGCCGGTCGGCGCTATGTCAGTAGCACAGCCCAGAGCATGCAGACCTGAGCAACTTGGTGCATACACATGATGAGGCTGCGTTTCAAGGACCAATGAGACGCCGCACATATCAAGGAATCTTTGTTTCGTTTGATGATCATTATTCCTTGTGAAGGATCAACATGCTAGGACTACTCCACGTCAAATCTTCAGAGCGATGATTATTATTTTTTTTGCAGAAATATGCTGCCAACCGAACTACCGTTTAGATGGTTCCACAGGAGGTGACCACTGAGCGGCAGGAAATGGGAAATCCAGGCCAGTCGGCGTAGTTAAATACGGGAGCATGGTGCACGATTTTCAGCTTGGGATTCAACAATTAGTTGCCAGCAACACGAATCCAATCCATCGGACGTCTGGTATATACCAATGAGATACTAGATGTTTCCATGTCTAGCAGATTTTCAATCAGTTTTGAGCTGGTCGAGTGTGGCTTGGACACTGCCCTCGGAAAGGTCACAAAGGCCTAGCGAATCAATTCTAAGTAGGAAGAGCAGAGGCATGCACATACTGTCATTTTTCGGTAGTGTCTGTTCCCAAGCCTACGGAGTACTTCCGATTCTGCTCCTGTTTGAGCATCAGCCGCATTCATCACGTCCACTTGTGGCAGACGCAAAGCCCCATCCCGTCTCATGCTTCGCTTTAGCCAGCGTGTCTCAAAACTCCCACCTTTGAGATTTACCACCTGGTACCACCTCAAGTTTTGAGGCTTTGATAACCATTAGCCTTCATAAAACTCAATGGAACCTCTCTCTCTGTGTATCCCTCTGTGCGGGGTAGGAGAGATGACCAGCAGCATGGCTCCTTATACGAAGAAAAAGTGTATCAACAACTTTTACAACCTAGCCACATCCAGCTCAGCTATGCTCTCCCCAACAGAATAGCAAGCCTGTTCCAAAATCTTAAACATTCGTTGAGAGTGCATGCATAACCTTCATCACCTATCGATAAGCATCCTAAGATCAGTCAATTAACGAGTGGTGGAGCAATCTTTGCGTTTGATATACTGTTAATGCTTTTTCCTTTTTCCTCCTTATTGCTTCAGGCAGCACATCAAATCGAGACTAGTAGCTTGATGAAGAATAATATTATTCTATCGTACCCAAGACGGCGACAATGGGACCATATGTTTGACAATAAATTAAGAGTTTAACGAGCAGCTCTCCTCTCTCATACCATTTCTCAGACCCGAAGTTTTTCCCGAACTTCAAGTAGTCGAATCATAAAATATTCCATACATTGTCGTCTTTCTTCATAGTGAGTGCAAGGTAGGCTATTTTTTTTACCGACTTTTGCCAACTGATATTAATGAAAGGGGTACATCTTTTTGATTTTCTCTATGAATAATGATTGAGACTACTGGTACTATTTGTCCACTGTTGCTAAGAGCTGTAGCAGACACTTTTTGAACTATGATCTCAACTTGCCTCACTAGAGAAACAGTATTGATTGTCTTTTTCAATTTGGTATAAGCAGATCCAAACTCTATTAAAATAGCCACAACATTCTTCATGTATCACAGCAAGTGAAGGAGTATTTTGCACAATAAGGACCTGGATTCTTGACAACCGTGCCTGGTGGTTTAGAGATAGTGAGTGGCGGAGGCCAAAAGCCGAAAGAAAAAGTACTAATTTGTTTGAAATTATTGAGTGCCTCAACGTTCTAAGTTTCTGTGATATGAAATCACCCACTTATGTGCAATAACGGTTTCTTATAGTCATACTCCGAGTTATTATTTTATGTTTTAAGTAGCTGTGTTGAGCCATTTGGGCGTTTAGGCTAGCAGGCAAAGATCTGATAAGATCGAGACAACAGAGATAACCTTAAGCTGATTAAACTTTTAAGTTACGCCAACACCTTAATTAAAAGCTTCACCAAACGCCAATGCACCGGCGTAGCACGGGCTAGCTTCAATACAAGCCTAGGTAGTTTGATTATGTATTCAATTTGTTCTACGCTACGGGAGGAGTTGCATTGGGGAATTTTCTCCCTTTATTTTATTCGTAAATTATTGGAGGTTGTCGTTCCAATGTATGTATGTACCCTAATGAGACTCATACACGAGCTAAGCTGAGGAAATCAAAAAGAAGCGATGAACGAACGCTCTGGCTTATCAGATGCCGAACTTCTCTGCCAACATATGTGGCTGTATAATTGACGGAATTCGATATAGTTCATGAGTTCTAGTTCATCATCAGATATTGATTTGTGGGCAGATACTCGCTTGGGTGCTTCCGGTGGCGATATTGGATTGCGGTAAAATATGGGGGGTGAACTACGGAGATAACCTAGTTAGGGCCTGCGGGCGTACTTTCGAGCTATATCATGATCGGGAAACGTAGGCCATTGCATGTGGATGTGATTGTCTCAGCTTCAAGATAAACGGTACGGTGGGCTGGTGAAACGAATTTAGCATTTTATTCATAATGACGGCCACTATGCGTCATGAAAATATTATTTAGTTCTGATTCTGTTGGTATCGCATCGTGGCTCAAAATGCAACAATGACCACCAATTGGTTAGTTGATTGCAAACCCACTTTTATTGCATTTGGGCCATAGCATGTTCCGCTGAAGTGAAATAGGGAGATTTGATGGGAAAGAATAGTGCAGGAAGAAAGCCGTGAATAATGTTTATTCCGGAACACGCACTTTTGGAGAGTATGGGTTGCGGGATATCCTGGCATTGGTGGAAAACATAACTACGGATATGAGCATTTATGACTCAGGCGAGAATCGGCCTGCGGATTAACTTTTTTAAGAGGTCCACAATATCATCCACACATCGGTACCGTCGCGATTACATTTCAATATCACCCCATTTTTGTGCTGGACGACCGAGCGTATGGCGCCAAAATGGATGAAGCGTCAAGAAGAACAGTTCATTATTGGAAGTGCCTGGTCGGAAGGTTTGTCTTTACCCAGATGAATCATGCACTCATTTTCGTGTCGGAGACCGTATTTGTTCCAAAGTTGAACACTAACAGCTAGAATGGTAAGCTCCTCCACGCTAGTTATCCAAAAAGGGGGGTAGGAACTCGTGTGGGGCAACGTGGCGAACGTGGCTAGCAGAATTGGCTCAACAAGCGCGGCAATTTATGAAAACCCTCAGAATTCAACAGACCCGGAGAGATATGACACATCCGAAATGTTACTGAGGTAGGTAAATCATGAACAAACGTACAATTATGCACGGCATGGAACTTATTTAGATATGATATTAAGGCGGACAACATGAATGACCGACCCCATTCAGTGTGAAAGCGGCTTTACTGCTTTAGTATTCTAAGGGCATGCATGTGGGGTATTGATTTTAGGAGGTGGGGACTCGGACCGATTCATTCTCCTAGCCAGCGAGATTTATAAGCAAAGGTTCTCGGCCTTGGATCATTTTGCAGTAGCCTGCTAATCATACCGCTCTATTATTGGTGCGCAACCTGATTGATGACAGGTGAGAAAACGGAGCCGACCCGTGTAGGTCGGCAAACCGCCCCGGCTGCGACAACAAATGCATAACTAGCTACCATCCTACAATGATAATGTGGATAGCAATGAAGGATTTTTCCAAAGCGGCGGAGAGTATAGGTTAGAAAAGAAAGATTATATGTACCTAGAAAATTTTCATATCCCCAGTGGAGCCTTGCTTTTGCGTGGAATTCCTCCACATCCCCTAGTTCGGGTGCAAAGTCTACTATAACTGTTCGAGTATCGGGCCGGTAGCAAAAATATCACTAACACCCGAGTAACAGGTGAAGCTCCGTTTGCGCATCAAGAGTCCTGGGCGCTAAATTCTAGAAATTTTCCCTTTACTCGCTGCAGCTTTTTACCTTTTTTTACTCCGAGGACTGGCCTGGCGAGAAATGATTGAAGTCTCCGAAAACCGCGCTCAGCAGTTTCCTTATCCCCGCCATCCTCATATTTATTCTCTCTCCTTTTCCTTCCATTCGCATTTTTATTCTTATCTGTAGCTGTCCCAGGTTATTATTAAACTGGGCGCACCCTTTTCAATTACATTCAGTCCATATATGACAGATACAGCCATCCCAAATATTTCTTTTTTTTTTTATTATTATTGACGCGCGAGCATACTTCCGATTAAACCAGGAAGTCGCTTATAAGCTTGTCAAAAGTTGATCAACCTACATGCCCGGAATGTTTATCGAGAAAGCCTAGTGATACCAATGGCGCCCCTAAGTACCCCATCCCGGCGACGGCGGGAGGATGGCGTGGATACCTCCGATTCCGATACATTGCCGGCGGATAGCGAATATGAGAAGGGACTTGAGAACTTGAGGAACACAAATCCCCAGGGGCTATCACGTCCTCAGACTGGAGTCGATGTTCGGCGTGCCGAAGAAGACTTCGCTCAGCTTAGCAAACAGCTTTCGGGTGTTTCGCGTAACAGCAGACGCCACTCCCACTCGGGAGGAAAAGAAGGTCAGAATGATGTTGAAAATTTAGCAGCATCGGACGAGAGATGGGATCTTCAAACTGCCCTTCGCGGGAACCAGGCCGCTGAAATCGAGGCCGGAATCAGGCCGAAGCGCATTGGTAGGATAAATTGTTTCCTGTCCACGATTTCCCTGTCGGAAGCGTACTGATGAATTTTCCTTAGGCGTCATTTGGGAAAATCTCACGGTGTCCGGTATTGGAGGCGTCAAAAACATTGTCAAAACGTTTCCAGATGCAATTATCGACTTCTTCAATGTTCCAGGAATCATCATGAGCATATTTGGCATCGGGAAAAAGGGCACTGAATTTGAGATTTTGAAAAATTTCAGAGGTGTGGTTAAGCCCGGTGAGATGGTTTTGGTTCTCGGCAAGCCGTCGGCTGGCTGTACCACATTCCTCAAGGTCATTGCCAACCAGCGATTTGGCTACACTGGCATTGGTGGGGAAGTCTTATATGGCCCTTTCGATGCTCAGACTTTCGCGAAACGGTTCCGGGGAGAGGCGGTCTATAACCAGGAAGACGATATACATCATCCTACCCTCACAGTCGCTCAGACTCTTGGGTTTGCCATAGACACAAAGACTCCAGGCAAACGACCCATTGGCATGTCAAAGACTGAATTCAAGGAAAAGGTGAGTCCAATGCCTTTCTCTGCCTGCCCATATACCTTCCCGATTTTGGTATGCTCACCCTGATTAGATCATAAACCTCCTGCTCAAAATGTTCAATATTGAACATACCGCAAACACCATCGTTGGCAACCAATTCATACGCGGCATTTCTGGGGGTGAGCGGAAACGTGTGAGCATTGCGGAGATGATGGTCACTTCCGCCACTGTTCTTGCTTGGGATAATACTACTCGAGGTCTCGACGGGTCAACTGCTTTGGATTATGCGAAAGCAGTTCGAATCATGACCAACATTTACCGGACCACCACGTTCGTCTCACTTGCTCAAGCGTCAGAAAACATCTATAGCCAATTTGATAAGGTCATGGTTATAGATGAAGGACACCAAGTCTTCTTTGGCCCCGCATCCGAAGCCCGCAAATATTTTGAAGACCTGGGTTTCAAAGAGAAGCCCCGCCAAACTACCCCTGACTACTTGATAAGCTGTACTGACCGCTTCGACAGAGAATATAAGGAGGGCTGCAATGAGGAAAATACCCCGTCAACGCCGCAGGCGCTTGCTGAGGCGTTCAGTAAGTCGAGATTTAACCAGCAACTGAAGGACGAGATGGCCGAATATCGCGCCAATCTCGAAGTTGACAAGCACGTTTATTCGGACTTTGAAATTGCCAATCGCGAAGCAAAGAGAAAGTTTACACCAAAATCCTCAGTTTACTCTATCCCTTTCTATCTTCAGGTCTGGGTTCTCATGCGCCGCCAATTCCTCATTAGATGGCAGGACAAATTTGCGTTAACCGTTGCTTGGATAACTTCGATTACTATTGCTATCGTTCTCGGTACCGTTTGGCTGAAACTACCAAAAACCAGTGCTGGCGCTTTCACTCGGGGTGGTTTACTATTCATATCTTTGCTCTTCAACGCTTTCCAGGCATTTTCAGAACTGGCTTCAACCATGATAGGACGCCCCATTGTGAACAGGCATAGGGTTTTCACCTTTCACAGACCCAGCGCTTTGTGGATTGCTCAAATCGGCGTAGACCTAGCATTTTCATCCGCTCAGATCTTGGTTTTCAGTATCATTGTGTATTTCATGTGCGGCTTGGCGCTGGAATCAGGTGCATTTTTCACTTTCGTCATCGTCATCATCCTTGGATATCTAGCAATGACTTTATTTTTTAGAACCGTCGGTTGCGTATGCCCCGATTTCGACTATGCGATGAAAGGCGTTTCGATCATTCTCACATTGCTTGTTTTGACGGCTGGGTATCTTATCCAATGGCAGAGCAGTCAAGTTTGGCTCCGGTGGATCTTTTACATCAATGCTCTTGGGCTGGGATTCGCAGTTCTCATGGCGAACGAATTTAGACGACTGACGATGACTTGTGAAAAGGAAACACTTATTCCAGCGGGACCAGGCTATACAGAGATCGCACATCAAGCCTGTACCCTCCCTGGCTCGGAGTCTGGATCCAGGATAATATCCGGATCAGATTACCTGAGTGTTGGATTTAGCTATGATGTCAACGACATGTGGAGAAATTTTGGTATTATCATCGTCCTTATTCTTGGCTTCCTCTTCGCGAACTCATATCTCGGCGAGACTGTCAACTGGGGAGCGGGAGGAAAGACCGTCACCTATTTCGCGAAAGAAACTCCTGAATTGAAAGAGTTGAACGAAGATCTCATGAAGAAAAAGGAGAGGCGGCAGAACAAGGAAGTCGATGAGACAAAGAGTGAGCTTAAGATCGAGTCCAAGGCTGTTCTTACATGGGAGAATATGAACTATGATGTCCCAATTCAAGGTGGTACGATCCGCTTACTTCGCGATGTTTGCGGATATGTCCGGCCGGGAACACTTACCGCCTTGATGGGCGCAAGTGGTGCTGGCAAAACGACATTGCTTGATGTATTGGCTGCTCGTAAAAACATCGGAGTCATCAGTGGAGATGTGTTGCTTGATGGCCGCTCCCCAGGCACATCTTTCCAGCGTGGCACCGCGTACGCGGAGCAACTCGATGTGCACGAACCCACGCAGACCGTCCGGGAGGCTCTTCGATTTTCAGCTCTCCTTCGCCAACCATACGAGACCCCAGAGTCTGAGAAGTTTGCGTATGTGGAAGAAATCTTATCACTGCTTGAGCTTGAAACCCTTGCGGATGCGATCATCGGCGATCCAGAAACGGGACTCTCAGTTGAGGAACGGAAGCGTGTCACCATTGGAGTGGAACTTGCAGCCAAGCCAGAGCTTCTGCTTTTCCTTGATGAGCCAACATTCAATGTTGTCCGTTTCCTCCGCAAACTCGCTGATGCTGGCCAGGCTATTCTGTGCACCATCCACCAGCCTAACTCTGCGATCTTTGAAACTTTCGATCGCCTCCTCCTTCTTCAAAAAGGCGGAGAGTGCGTTTACTTCGGAGACATTGGCCAGGATGCACATGTTCTTTTGGATTACTTCCGAAGGAACGGGGCTGACTGCCCTCCCAATGCTAACGCGGCAGAATGGATGCTCGATACGATTGGAGCTGGACAGTCGCCACGCGTAGGGCCTCGGGACTGGGGTGATATCTGGCGTGACTCTCCCGAGCTGGAGAAGGTTAAAGAAGAGATCACCATCATGAAAGCTCAGCGAATGCAGTCGGTTCAGGATGGGACAGCGGAATTAGAAAAGGAATATGCCACTCCACTACAGCACCAAATCAAGGTCGTCCTCAAGCGAACCAACTTGTCATTTTGGCGATCGCCCAATTACGGATTTACGCGCCTGTTTAGTCATGCAGCTTTGGCGTTGATTACCGGCCTCGTCTTCATGCAGCTAGACGACTCCCGTAGCTCGCTACAATACCGCATTTTCATTATCTTCCAGATCACTGTCATCCCGGCGCTTATTTTAGCACAGGTAGAACCGAGGTATGATATAGCGCGTATGATATTCTATCGCGAATCAGCATCGAAGACCTATAAGCAGTTCCCGTTTGCTTTGTCAATGGTCCTTGCGGAGATTCCGTACAACATTCTCTGTTCGGTAATATTCTTCCTCCCACTCTATTATATTCCAGGGCTACAATCATCCAGTCAGCGGGCAGGATATCAGTTCCTCATGGTTCTGATTACCGAGATGTTCGCCGTGACAGCCGGGCAGATGATCGCGGCATTAACCCCGAGCGCATTCATCGCAGCCCAGCTGAACCCGCCCTTCCATATCATTCTCGCCCTGTTCTGTGGTGTTGCCATTCCCAAACCTCAAATCCCCCGCTTCTGGCGTGTTTGGCTTTATGAACTCAACCCATTCACCCGGCTTGTCAGTGGAATGGTGACAACAGAGTTGCATCAGCGAAAAGTGATTTGCACTACTGCGGAATACAATACTTTCTCTGCGCCTCCCGGCATGGACTGCGGCACTTATATGCAACCTTTCTTCGATATGGGCGGTCCTGGCTATATTGCCGACAATGCGACAAGCGCCTGTGAGTACTGCGCATTCAAGGTTGGCGATCAATTCTACCAAAACTTTGGAATGGATTACGGCACTCGGTGGAGGGACCTGGGCATCTTCGCTGCATTCATCGGATCGAATCTTATTTTGCTATTTATAGGGGTAAGTTAAGCTTTTGATCCCCCACAACTCTCCTTTCCTCCATTTGCTTCTATAAATCGAAAACTAACGCACTCATTTCGTGTTCATTAGTCTCGATACCTCAATTTCAATCGTCGATAGTTCATCACATTATCGTCATACTCCCAGAGAGCTTTTTCTCAATTCCCTGAACATTTTTCCTCCCGCCTATATTTTCCTTTCCTTAATATCTTTTTTATCAAATTGTTTTTTATCATTATTTCTACTTCTTATTCTGGATAACGATTCCTACATTGATAGACTATTTAGACTACAGGTTATGTACATTGCACATAAATTAATATAATATTTTTACTATATTCCCTTTATTTATTTATTTATTGGTATGCTGATTTGCTGTTTCTTGTGTTTTAAGTTACTACTACCTCTCGTCTTCCCTTGGGTTCAGCCATTTTCATCAACAGCCACCCGCTTGAACAATAGAGTTCGCCATATATCTGCTTCTTTTTTTCATTTCTGGTACTGTTGCAAAATTTAGTTTCCATTCTTCTCTCGTTACTGGCCATTTTCCTTATCTCTTTATCCGTACCTTCAAGAGGCGGGACACTCTCGCCAAGCTTGGCACCCCTTTGCCGCAGCGTTGCAAGTGAAAGAGGAAACGTTTCACGGTTGAAGGTATGTGCATTGCTTCTAGACTTAAGAGTAATATTATCTTCCTGAGTACAGAACATAACGAGATGGAATTGACAATGCCGCAACAACTGGCTCTCAATTGATATTTGCAGCTGCGAAAAGAAATACTGATCGAATTCAAGCATGTCCCTCAGATCTTTCCCCGCGGTTGGCAATCATTTCACTTCTGAAATAGGTACTGGGCTATCCAAACGAACCCCTAGTGACGTTAACAGGGCTGAGCTACATGTGGTGTGAATCCCTCTACCCGTTGGTCAAAAAGTTCCGCCAGCTTCCTGTATTCCCGGCATACCTTTCAACCAGGATAAGCCTGTACCCCTCGTCCAATATCTGTGCTTCAAAGTGAAGTTAGTATGTGATGAGTTCATGGATTATTGCTTCCAAGCCCTGACCCTCGGCTAGTCTTTCCTTTTCACCTGAGAAGGGTGATTGATAATGCGAATGAAACTGTTATATCCTTTCCCACAGAGGAGTTGCAGCTCAAGATTCAGATACGTGCCCCAGAGACTGAGATCACGATGTCGCCTGCCACTAACCTGAGATGGCTTAAACCTCGTGTGCCATGGCTTGGAATCGGACATGGAAATCGCACTACTATGTAGGCTTGGCTGATCTACTAGCGCCAACGGAAACGAACGCTCGTTCTGGGAGCCGCCGTAGTCCGACTGTGAACCGCGACGGTCGTCCTGGGTTTATTCGAAGCAACCTTGGTCTGGTGCACAGGGCAGATAACAATATCCAAATGCTGTCCCAATGCAGCGCTGCAATGAGAGTTCGCTGGAGTCTCATTAACAATAGCGTTCGGCTCCTCTGCGGCCGTGGAACAATCAACGGAGTGCAAAGGGATGGAAAGAAGTTGAAGCAAAAATAATGATGTCAGATGAACTACATGCTGGCTCGAACGCTTGTTGTCCTCAAGTTTGTTCCCTTCCCTTGACCATGTTTGCTACATCGGCGTTCGGGCAACCCGAAACGCGGACATGTATGATCCTGCATTAAGCGTCGGCCCCTGCTTCGCTCAGCCGTTGGAAAGAGCTTTCAAGGCTTGCCACAAAAGCCAAGGCAAGTTGAACCCATCGCGTTTCTTCAGAGGCCTTCACTGCTTTATCGCATCGGGGCTGTTCAGTTTTAGTCGACACGGGCATAGGTGCAGCTCTTCTCACTGGTTGTCAACAACATTTTGCGGTTACCAACTCAGATGGCTTTGCAAAATTTTGATTAGACCCGAAAACCGTGCGCCTTGTGTTGATATCTGTTACGAGGTTTCGCCCGCAAGGTTCCCTATGCTCCAACCGCACTTGGGTGCATGGTTGCTTTGCTTCCGGAGGGAATAGGAGCTAATACGATCTGGTGAAGCATGGATGGGTGGTATAATTATATCCCAATCCATGATATCAATGTGAAGACAGGATGTGAGGGAGGTGCGTATCACGTTATGCCTTTTGCACATCCTTACCTACCTAGCAATGCCCCTCTCAGAAAGAACTGCGCATTCCTAGAACGCCGTTGACCTTGTTAGAGAGTAGAAATTTGGTTCTTACAGTTGCTATTGTTCCTCGTATACGTGGTTCATAACACCTGGTACTTATACGGGAAAGACAGGGGAAGCGAGCCGATGAAGCGGATGCATCATAAGCAGAGAGTGAAGGGGGGGCCGCGCGGGGGGGATTAAGGATATATATATATCTAGGTATTCATGCCCAAAAGGTCCATGAGCAAGTTCAACAAACCCATCAACCAATTCGACAACTCAAAGCATATCCCAAGAACCTAGTCATAAATTTGAATCATGAAGTTCTTTTCTGTGCTCGTCGCATTTGTCCTATCTACCATAGCCTTGGCTTCCCCAATCGACAATGGATGGGATGACGACTCGCCAGCGGTTGCGGCCCGTGGAGCCCTGAGCCCAAGGCGCGGCATCTGGCTCCCACGCAGACACCAATTTTGTGACATCGTCAGGGTCAACACAGAAGTAGATTGTTGGCGGTTGCCTCAGCACGGCGGTGCAGGCAATAAGAAGGTGAAATCACTCAAAGGCACGAGGATGAATGTCGAGTTCTCCTGCTATGTAGATTGCGAGAACGTTGGGGGCAATACGTATGTATATTTTCTCATTATGTTTCCCCTAACTCTAACCATAGCTCTGAGAGGGCTCAGAACGGTGTGCTAACCTAAGCTACTCTCATTCTATCATAGGTCTTGGGACTACGCAATCTACCATAAGTGTTACATCCCGGGCCATTATACGGACCGCAGTTGCTCCAGGAGTAAGTAGATTCTTTTTTTTCTGTTTTTCTTTTT
>QGQJ01000356.1:0-15752 GCA_003206725.1 Blastomyces emzantsi | reverse complement strand
CATTTGTATGATAAGGAAAAAAATAAAGAGAGGGGGGGGGGGAGGGAACTCCAGACACCCTACAAATTTCCTGCCCCTTTTCCGTTGTTATCGATAAATCTCATCGAAAGGGCGGGTATCTCGGAAACAGCTATCCCACACCTCATCCACGACCTGTCTCGCGTGCTCCGCATCCTTACAAGCCGGTCGCGCCATGACTGACAACGCCGCACGCCGCCGCACACACTCCTGATGCTGCTGCGTTAGCTTCCACTGGCCGCGCCGGAAGAACTCTCTGGCCCATCTGCATTCTCCGCTTAATGAGCTTGCCCGGATCTACACGTAACGAACCAACAACCGGTTAGACTATGTTGTTATATCTTATATCTTGAAGGAGATATCTTAGGAGATCGGACTTGGGGAATGATGGGAGGCAAAATACAGACGAACCTCAGTGCAAGCAGCGTGTCTTAAATTGTCCGTCCAGTTCAACTTGAACCGTAAATGATCGTATGCATGCATCATCTCATGTGCCATTGTATCCTCTAGATGTCCCTGGTCCTTCATTGCATTTGCGCATATCCGTATACCGTACTCCGGGTCGAAGCCGCCGGCTTGTCGTTGCGTGCAGCGCCGGCAATGGATATTGTGGCTGGATATATCGCCGCCCAGTTGCTTGATGTTATCTTGGAGAAAGCGGATTATGGGACCTGGATGAAAATGAGATCCAGTGAACACGATAGAAAGTTACTGTGGACAGGCACAGGCAAAAGTTTCCGCGGTTTACAGCAGAGACAAACATACTGTATTTTATAAGATAATCACGCTGATTCTCACAGCGTTTACAATCGATTTCTTCATTTCGGATATCCCGCGTGAGTAAAAATTGATCCTTTCCCTCCTCCGTCATTTTACCTGTCAGAATCGAGAACATGTTCTTCATTTGGGTCCAAGTGTCGTCGCCTGGTGTAAAGCCAGTGTCTGTAGGTGGCGCCGGGGTGCCAGTCCCGGCCCCTGATGAGTTCGTATCCGCCATTTGCTCCACAGTAGAAATGTACCGACCTTCCGTGGACCTGCTCTGCACCCGGTGATGTCAATAAATAATTCCTGGCCGGAATTTCATATGTCAAATAATGTTGGAGGGCGTCAACAAAGATCTGCCCGAGAGCGGTGAAGAGCGGCAGAACATATGCCATGCAAGGCTCGGGTGAACTCGAGAATATGAGCGAAAACTAAATTATACCAAGGCAGATTAATGGAGACCATCAACTATCCCGGCGCCCTATGACGGGACCCACGGACAACGACCAGTAGGTGTTTTATATACGCCAGGGATCCTGGATTCGTTGTCAGAACCCCCCGCTTCTCCTGGAAGGGGGCCTCATGAATATGAGTGCCCGGCTTCCAGGCAAGGAGAATCAACCACCGACAGTGACGATACCGGCAATATGAAGGGCCACGGGGCATATACGGTTGTTATAAAACTGGGTGCGTACCTTTTGAAAAATCAAGCTAGTTGGTAGAGTTTTCATTATTTTTTCGACTGAGCGACTAATTTATTGTTTTAAATGAAAAGGGACGAGTTCAATCGTTGACGAAGTTACACATGAACCCATTCTGTCCATTTTAACGCTTATCGTCGAGACCACAGCAAAACTCCTAAGAGATGGACACCGAGTCATCATTGTCTCATCAGGTGCTGTCGGAGTTGGATTGCGTAGGATGGATGTTGAAACTCGGCCCACACATCTTCCTCGAATACAGGTTCGCATCACAGCAGTATATACTAATACTCAAACGAATCCGCAGCTGATAACATTGGCTAATGTCAACTCTAGGCTTTGGCGGCTGTTGGACAATGCAGACTGATGAGTCTATGGGATAGTTTGTTCGCGCATCTGCGACAACCCGTGGCTCAGATTTTGCTGACGAGGAATGACATTGCGGACGTGAGTGCGTTCTGTGGGCATACAATACAAAAGGGTCCAGGAAACTGGACGATTACGAAGTCTAACCGTGGTAATATATAACACAGACAACCCAATATCGCAATGCACAAAATACGCTTACGGAGCTCTTGGATATGGGAGTGGTTCCGATTGTGAATGAAAACGATACTTTGGCGGTTTCGGTAGGTGGTGTTATGATGGACCTGGGGATGGATGGAGGGAGTTACCATAACATATGCTTATTTTGGCATAACCCTGAATAGGAAATTAAATTCGGTGACAACGACACGTTATCTGCCATCACCGCTGGTATGGTTGGAGCAGATTTCCTCTTCCTAATGACGGATGTCGACGGTTTATACACATCGAACCCTCGCACCAACCCAGACGCACAGGTAATTGAGGTGGTGTCGGACATCTCCAGCCTCACTGCCGACGTATCTTCCGCAGGCTCTTCATTGGGAACAGGCGGGATGAGCACGAAAATAGTCGCGGCACGCCTAGCAACAAGTGCAGGTGTTACGACCATAATAACCCGTAGCTCACGGCCAGGCAACGTCCTCGAAATCATCAGATACCTCCAACAGAACGCACAGAACTCGTCATCAACAGCATCGACCGTAAATAAAAAGCCCGCCTCCCCACCAACATCAACACCTCCATCTCCATCCTTAGCAAAAGCAATGTTGCCAGCACACACTCGCTTCGTCCCCTCGACCACCCCGATCCACTCCCGCTCCTTCTGGCTTTTACACGGACTCGCCCCACACGGCACTATCTACATCGATGCAGGTGCCTACTCCGCCACCTTAAACAAAGCCGGCCTGCTCCCCGCAGGCGTCGTAGGCGTCGAGGGTCACTTCGGCCAGCAAGAGGCTGTGCGGGTCGTCGTCGTCGAGCGGCGCTCAACCTCCGCCGCCGCCCTCAACGGCGATTTCCCGCTTCAAGGCGCGTCACCGCGGGAAGTCGGGCGGGCGTTGGTGAATTACGGCAGCAATGAAATTGCGCGCATCAAGGGCCTGCGGAGTACACAGATTCTACCCATGCTCGGATATGCGGATAGCGAGTATGTAGCGCTGAGGGAGAATATTGCGTTCTTTGGAACATCGGAAAGGGCGAGCCGGCCTACAACGCCTGCGCTGGAAGATGAGTTCCGGGTTCTCAGTGGGGCGTCGCCGCGGGCGGCTTGATTTTGTTATTTCTTCTTGTCGAGGTGGGGCTGGTGTTGGGTTTTATTATGGATTTAGAAGTTCCTGTCTTTTTTTGCAATCCCGACGCTTTCAACATAAATAGGGGCTGCGTTGGCACTGGGTGGAGGGGGTAGTTGAAGTCGTCCATGTCTTTCCTTTTCTCAGCATATTAGATTATTCCCCATCAAAATTCTTTTGGGACATATACCAGGTAACCGAGAGCGCAAATGGACGTCCAACCTTAACGATGGACATAAAAAAATGGGAGGCGTCTTTATCTTTTTACATTTTTGTACCCCTAGGGTAGTATTGCAGTACATAGAGCTCGCTATCTATCCCACGATATAAAATTAAAATCAAATAATTTGTTCAAATATAGCATAAATTACATGTACTAACACATCATTCACTACATCTGATACATTGACTACCTCGCTACGCGAAGGCATGATTTTTTGAAGGACGGCATGGAAGGGGAATGGGCTCAAACGAACAAAACATAAAACATGACGGTTTCGGCCCTTTAATATTTCATATCTCAAATCATGAAGCTGATACAGCGGTAAAACGAACTCCGCATACGTCAACGTTACCTACCTAGGATAATACAAGGCATAAACTATAACTCATAACATAACCAAACCAAGGGCTGCCAGGTCAACTTAACAATAAAGAATACGAGCAAGGAAAGAAAGAAAGAAAGAAAGAAAGAAAGAAAGAAAGAAAGAAAGAAAGTAATAAAACCAGGATAAGCAGAAGAAGTGGATCGATCACATGTTCAATGTTAATCTTTCCACCTGTTCAAAAACTTCTGCATATCGTCATCAACCGGCGCAGGTGCAGCCTATTTCGCACCACGAACCAAAACACATCAGCAACAAGAACAGAGAAATACTTAGAAACTTATACATGTATAGATATTTAATTAGGATCACCCACCGTATTCTCAATACTAGCCACCTTAAACGTCGCTTTCACGGAAATCGTGGTTCGGATAGTAGGTGTGGGTAGGAAGGACTTTGCAATGTCAAAGGGGCTCGGAGGATATAACGGAGGAGCACTCTTGAGGGATATTTTCGTCGGAGGCTGTATGGGCATCGGCGCATAGCGCGTCAACCCCGTTTGGTCCTCATAGGGTAGATTTGCCTGTCGCTTGCGCAGTTCATTGCTGTGAATCGGCGGGCTGTCCGTAGTTCCGGAGATAGCCTTGATTCCATCTAGCAATCTGGCTGGGAAGCTTCCGGTCATGCCTGAGAGGGTGAAGCGCGACGAGTGGACGAGGTCAAGGCCATCGGGGTTGTTTATGATCATTTGGAGGAAACTGGAGGGGGATTTAGAGCTGGTTAGTTGGGATTTATACGTTTATATACATTGCAACCATTGATATGTAGCGTGAAGGGCATTATTCACTATGCATTGGGCTCGTTTCCGCCAATTTTAACAGCGACGGAAGCTGATATTGAATTTCCTTGGGCAAAAGTTCTGTCTTTCGCTATGGAAATCAATTGGTCCTATGTTATAAGAAGTTAATAGAGTTAGTAGATAATAAGAAGAACTGAGTTTAACTAGAATGGGAAGAAATATAGCATCCATACAAAGGAATCTTCGTCGTTCCCGCCAGCGCAAAGGAAAATATCAAATCGGACAGCATCGGGGATGTCAGTGTTATTCTCTGTTTGTTGCCATTCCGCGTTTAGAGTGTCCCCAGCTTTCAGGATAGCTCCAGCAGCCGGTGCTGTGAACTCAATTGCGGCGGCGGCGCAAAGGATAAGCTGGGCGAGTGGCAGAAGTATCCCCGTTCTCATTTTTGGAGTTAAAATGTTGTATACTATAGACGATAGAAGGAGTAACAGGGGAAAAGAGAGTCAGTTTGCAGATTTGAAAAAAAGTTAACGAGAGTCTTTTCGCAGCTGGGAATAGCGATTGGGTGATCTATGCCATCTTGACGACTTGCCGGTCTGTTAGTTAGTTGGACATGAAGGTCGAGAGGTGAGAGAAGAGAAAGGAGAGACATGGTCGTCATCTTCAACTAATACAATGGTACTCTGTATAGAGGAACTGTATGAATGTTTACAGTTTCAATACGAGCACAAAGGAGATATATTTTCCACGGTTATTTATTTAACGCATTGTTTGCAAACAAATATACAGCGCAGAACACATTCCTGATCTGTGGCCATGGCATATTTTGAGAGAAACATCTATATAAATTTTGCAGAATAATAAATAGGCCCTAAGTTGGTTGGCGATCATTTTATCCGCTAAACATTCAAAGTTCCGCCAAAAAATACAGAAATACGAGGCCAATACCAAAAGAAAATAGCTCCCGTGTCACGGGATCTGCTAGCTCGACTTCAACGAAATTGCGCAGACGAACAGATATATATGAATCATGAAACCACATTCAATTGTCCGGTCTCTCAGTATATAATTTGCTTGCGAGGGCACAATCTGGCCACCATGGATTGGAGTCTTAGCGGAATAGCCACCGCCCTTCTCTCCGGCAACCTAATTGCCATTCTCATCACCTGTACCATTGCCCTCTCCCTGCCGGTCTTCTTCCACTTTCTCCTCTACCGAACCTCACCCGCAAAGGCCTCAAGGGACTTCATGCTCCTGGGTCCCAGCGGGTCGGGGAAAACAGCCTTATGCTCACTCGTATGTACAGCGCTCCGGCTCCAAGTTTTAAACCTATATGGCACATCCCTGTGGAATCTTGACAGCTAACACTCCAAACCCCGTGTATCTATAGTTGGAACAACGCTCGATATCACCATCTTCTCCCAAACAACCTCGAGAAACACATACCTCCCAAGTCTCATCCTTCGTCCCCATAACCCTCCCACCAACCGTGCCCATTGGCTCCAACAAATATCGCTCTGTCAATGATCCGACTCTTGGAGAAGCTGCAAGGAATCCGACTACTTACCGCCTACGAGATACCCCCGGCCATGGCAAACTCCGTGCATCCCAGGGCATCGCTTCATTGTTGTCCCTCTCAGATCCTAAAAGAAAAGGCCCTGCTGGGATCCGTGGAGTAATATTCATGTTGGATTCCGCTACCCTATCACAAAGCGATGAATTGCTACGGGACGCCGCTACTTTTCTCCACGACGTGCTCATGACGCTACAGAACCGAGTGTACAAGAACGGGGAGAAAATGTCAGCATCATCTTCTAAAAAGACAGCTAAGATTCCCGTCCTGGTCGCTGCGAATAAGCAAGATCTATTCACCGCCCTGCCGCCGAATTCAATAAAGGCGAAGATGGAGTCCGAACTTGAGAAGATTAGAGTCTCGAAACGGAGAGGGTTGTTGGATGTGAGCATGAATGCCTTGTCCGCAGAAGAGGAGCCGGATATGCTGGGTGGGGACGAGAAGGAAGGGCCTTTTACTTTTCAGATGCTGGATGAGCAGATGGGGATTAAAGTTGACGTGATTGGGGGTGCTGTGGTGAGCGATGAGACGGGTCCTGGGAGTGGGGTGCGGCGTTGGGAAGAGTGGGTTGGGATGTGCTTATGATGTGCTTTTAATGCACGAGGTATTGCGCGGATTATAAATTCGGTTGCCATTTTTATTTTGAATTCGATATACTATTTATCCGGGGCATTTCCTGTCTTTTGCTGCTAATAATATCGATCAATCTCCTCATCTACCCCACCATCATCATGAAAAGATGTGATGTGTGTGCTCTGGTAAAATGCAATCTGGGTATATTCCGCGGCCGGAAAGGGAAATCGCTCTTCGACCTAGGATCATTATGAAGACAGCCCAGAACATACAATTCCCACGTTTGGGGACAGGGAATGCGTGAAGACCTCACGTGTTATCTGCCAGCATGAAACCGTCCAACGCAGCTTCTCTTTGCCTTCTTTTTTTTGAGTTGGATAGAAAAGAGGATACTCCTGATATACATCAACAAATCCCCTCGGAAATGGCATTTCTCTGCCAACCATCCCCCAGCACCTCCGCAACCTTCCTATCAGTCCAATCCTACCAAACAGGGAAGAAATAAGTAATCAGTCAGTTAGTCAACAACAACAGCTCCTCGAAAACCCCCTCTACAATGCATGAATGCGGCCCGCCGCTACAAGGGGAAAAAAGAAAGGAAAAAAAAAGAACATCGAACCACTCACCCACAACCGCCTCGCCAGTTCCATATCGCCTGCTATACGACTGGTCTCCTCCCTTTTCGCAACCGGCACAAAATACTGGCCCCTCACTCCACCACCTTCAACAATATCTCCACTAGCCGCCAAATAAAGCGCCGTGGCCGCCGCATCCTGAGAAGACTGCCCAGCCACGGAGAAAAACATCTTAAATGCCTTGCCCAGCACGGTACCTAGATATCCTTTCCAGATATTCATCTGATCCGTGGCGATGTTTCCGGGGAAGAAGCTATTGACGTAGATGCGTTTACTTGCTTCTTCATCGGCACCATTGTCGTCCACCACACTCCCATTATGCCTGCCACCCTCACCACTCCCAGAAGTCGCTAAAACCTCACGAAGTCCCCCTTCCATAAGCCTCCTGTTCAATTCACGCATGAAGAGAATATTTGCCAGCTTAGAGCGGCCGTAGCGCCAGATACCATCATAACATGCGCTCTTGGTTGGAGATCCTTCGGATGGCGTGAGGAGGTTGACGTCTAGTTCGCGGCAGAGGCTGTGGAGGGAGGAGGTCGTGAAAACGATGCGGGCGGAGGTGGCATCTGGGAAGCGGGTGATTGTGGAGTGAAGGAGGGGTAGGAGGAGGACGGCGAGGATGTGGTGGCCGACGTGGTTTGTGGCGAAGATAGATTCAATTGATTGGGGGGAAAGCGGGGGCATATGTGTGCGTGGAGGTGGGTCGATGGGGAGGCCTGGTTTTTGGATTTGTTGATATATATATATCTTCTTATATGATCCCGGGTGATAGAGGAAATAGTTTCAAAAAGGCGGCTTGTGTTTCTCAGAAAAAAAAAAGGGTGTTAAGGGTTTGGGTTCTCATACCAGCATTACACATCAGAATATCCAACCTATCAGTCCTCTTCCGAATATCCCACGCCGCCCTCCTTACCTGTACCATATCTCCCAAATCGCATTGAATAAACTCAGTCCTCTGCATCTCGCCGTCAGTCTCCAGTTGAATATGCGGGTTCCTCCGCCAGATATCGACAGCAGCGTCATATTTGTCTCGTCTTCGGCTAAGTATATATAGCTTCGTGATGCCATGGAGGAGAAGTTGTGTGCTTATCTCTAGAGAGATGAAAAAGAAAAAGAGTCAAAATCTAGGGGGTTGTAAAAGTAGCTGGTGTTTTTTATTTATTTTATATCTCAGCACGGTCGATGTGTTATAGGATGGATGAGCAGTAGATAAATGAGTGCAATGATCGACCCGAAGAGAAAATGAAACAATCGAACTTTCCTTGCCCAATGCCCGACTGACCTCCCTATTGGGTTACACGAATAAATAGTCAGCGAACAAAATCGTTAATTGTCCATTGCCTATGAATTATCTGTTGTACCATAGATCGTTGTCTTGTTAAATACTATAGCGATTATGACACGAAGCGGAGCTTACAGTGATAACCGCTACCTTCCCACGAAGGTCCGGAACTTGAGATAATGAGAACTTCCGGTATGTAAGGATACCTGTCATCTTCGATGGTTTCTTCTTTCAATAAACGGTCTGTGCAGCAAGCCTTCTTTTGCAGATATAACTTACTGTGTAGGTATTTGAAGTTAGGTTGCGTTAGTTGTATGACATATGAGGCGGGGATCGATATATGGATTTAACCTTAACATATGCCACCCCTCTGTAAGGGAAGCTGATAGTTTGACATTGAAAATCAAGAGCTTGAAAAAATATATAGAAATCCTATGGATATTCAATGTTGAATTATATAGAATTATCATCTATCACTTAAGCTACATTAGAGTCGGAGGTAATGAAAACGTCATATCTCCAGGGTAGTACGTCATGTTGAAAACAAAGTTGGAGAATCACCAAGTTTTTTGATGTCGACATCAAGGCGCAAATTCTATCTAAAGAAAGTCCGAAGATCCGTCTGACTTGCCATAGGAATGGAGAGAATAAATGCCCAAAACCCAAACACCGGAACGGTCAACGATGGTCATAGAAAACGACAAATCATGTCTGCACTTTACTCTGGTGTAGCAGCCAAGTCAGCAAATCCACCTTGGTAGCCACAGCCACCGGCTTCATAGCCCCATGTTCATCTTTCTCCGTAACAACAACCGCACTGTTCCACTCGAAAAACCGATTCAATGCGCTCAGTGGAGTTTCTAGTGTAATTTCAATAAACTGGCGGCGTTGCTCCGCTGCCGGCTCAGATTCAGAACGCCCCATCGAGCCAGCTAGAAGTTCTGGAGCGGACCGTGAGATATCTCTGGGATCTGTTACTACCTCTGACAACTTCGAGAAGTCAAACATCACATCGGAAACGGGGCTGCTGCTCGTAGCTCTTCCGTGAGAAACGCGGCTGAGGATATTTCCGAGAGTTACCAGACCAACCAAACGTCTCCCGGTAGGGGCAAGCACGGGTAATTGATCGAAGCTTTTTTCTCTCATTACTTCGATGGCGGCTTCGCATGTAGAATTTGACAGGATTGTAGTAACTGGCTTTAATCTGAGTGCCTTAACTTTGGCCCCTGAGAATGGATCTTTTGGCCCGCGTGGTTGTACCTCTGGTGATGGAGGCTCCGTCGGCGGGACTTCTGGAAGTAGATCATTCGCCGCAAGCCAGTCGTCATCCGCAAACTAGAGGCCGATTAGTATCATGCATATAAACACCACATCCTAGGACATAATGTACAAAGAAATACCTTGGTCAGATAGCTTCGAATGCTATCAGGGAGAACAACAACGATAACATCATCTTCAGTAAAATTGAAGTCTTTGGCTGCCTTTGCAAGACCGGCAATCGCGCTTCCACTGCTCCCACCCACCAGAAGGCCCTCTTCAGCTATCAGCTGTCTAGCATACAGGAACGACTCCCTGTCGCCCGTCTTATACCACTTGTCAATAGTACTGCGGTCCAGCACATCAGGAATGAAGTCGTAACCGATACCTTCGACCTTGTATGGCTCGTTCATGTGCTCCTCGTTCAAATTTTCCGGTAACGCGAGGATGGAGCCGTGAGGGTCCGCTGCAATGACTTTGACATTGGGATTGTGCTTCCTTAGACCACGGGCAATACCAGTGATCGTACCACCTGTCCCCGCTCCTGCTATCACGGCCTTGATCTTGCCTTCAGTTTGGGTCCATATTTCCTCCGCTGTGCCATATTCGTGCGCGAGAGGGTTATCTTCATTTCCATACTGGTCTAAAATGTGAGCATTTGGTAATTCCTTCTCCAATCGCTTTGCGACACCGATGTGAGATTCTGGAGAGTCGAAGGCGGCTTCAGTTGGTGTTCGGATAATTGTGGCACCCAATGCACGCAAGACGGAAACCTTTTCAGCGGACATCTTCTCTGGGAGCGTGATTATAGTTTTATAGCCTGCCGATGCATAATGTAAACAGTTAGAGGGCTGGGACAACCCATCGATGGACTCTGTCGCCAAATAACTAGTAGAGCGCGACTCAAGACTACTACTAACCTTTCACTGCAGCAACAAGAGCAAGTCCAATACCCCTAAATACACCAATTGTAGTCAGCCAAACGAACTTATTGCAGCTAGGTCGAGCCAACATGGGCACGTCCGGTTATCACTCACGTATTTCCACTCGTAGGCTCAATCAGCGTATCACCAGGCTTTATTCTTCCCTTGCGCTCGGCCTCCTCAATCATGCGCAGGGCAATCCGATCTTTGACACTACCCCCCGCATTGAAATACTCCAATTTAGCATAAACAGTCGCTTGGATACCCAGGCTCTGGGGCACCCTGTTGAGGCGGACTAGAGGGGTATTGCCGATTTGCTGGGTGATGGATTCTATCACCACTGGTGGGGTAGCGGGGTTCGTTTTGGTAGACATCGTCGCGGGTTGTAGATTTGGGCGGATAATGAAACTGAGAGAAAGAGAAAGAGTTGAGAAGTAATGGAGAAAGGAAAAAGTAAAAGAAACGGTAGAATAGTCAAAGCAAAGTATGCCACCTTAAGGGAAGGATGGCGGTTGTTGCCGATATAACGGAGGGTGTTTTATTTGCCTTCCGCAAATCTTCTGATGGGGCCGGACTGCCGTGGCTAGGTTGCCGATGACTTTTAAATGCGGGCCGATGCAAACCGCCTTGCGAACTCTAGCATGAGAAAAATATCTAGGAAGGGAACTCCGACATCTCGACAGGGTCATGATATTTTCTAGAAAGGAGATATAGATAAATCACTACGACTAAATGTCTATACGTGGTCATCTTGAATTAAATGTATGTGATGATGTGGCAATGCTTGCGTGTTCACAATATGCCGACGTGTCTGAGCTGAAAAGTTATTTTGAAGGCAATATTGAAGGGGGTGCATGGGGAACTTTAACGATTCATATATATCAAATAAGAGTCACTCGGAAGTTAAATACATGGATACAAATTTGCGGTCCTTTCTCTCCTCGATCACCGGACGCCGCTCAATTCTATGGTCAACCAGCCGATACAATCTAAGATGCTGACCCATCAATGAATGTCAATAGGTCCTGAAGAAGTTGTTCACGGTGCGTGATATACAGGCCTGTCAGGGAACGAAACTAATTAGCAAAGGAGGATATAGAAGAGGAGATGCCAATTAAAAATTTGGTTGGAAATGAAAGAAGGAATCAAATGATTCACGCACCATGAGCACCCGACTCATACTTCCTAGCCACCGTCCTGGGAATGATGTCCTTGATGATTTGAGTGCTGGACTCATAGGGACAACCCAAGTCCTGATCCCCATGAACGCACATGATTGGGACATCAGTTTCAGCATCAAGTTTTCGCAAGAGGTTTGTGAAATCCACGCTCGTGATGATCTGGATACATCGTTCGATGGCGAGGGAATCGGCCTGGGCAACAACGCCCTCCAGCCGACGAAGCGTGCATTCTGATACTTTGCGGTCTGACGAGAGTACAGCGAGTGATGGAGGGAGAGCTTCACGGGTGTAATCAGCCCGTGAAGCACGGAATCCTTCAACAATCGAGTCCCACAGCTCGCGCGATGGTGCCGTGGGGTTTTCTGGAGTGCTCAGCGGACATGGAAGGGCGGGACCTATCCAAAAGAATCCCTATATATCGACCACTCGGTGTCAGTGAAAAGGTCGTAAAAGGTTGTTAGCAGCTAATGGGCCAAATGTTTCAATATACCTTGCAGTTACTTCTGACATATTCGCTGCGCTCGTATGCCAGCAGAGTTTCTCCTGGGCCCATGCTCGCTGCCACAAATACAAACGGACCGACATCAAGTTTCTCCAACAGACAGGCCGTGTCCTGAGCGAAAACGTTATAGTCTATCTGCTCCTTGCCCGGTTCGGCACCGTTCCAGTCACTCTGACCGAAACCACGGCGATCAGGGGCAATGCATCTAAATCGATAAGTCTCGCAAAGGGGGAGAGTCTGTTGCTCAAACATCAACGAAGACATTGGCCATCCGTGGATGAATACCAGCGCGGGTTTCTGTTTGTCTGCATAGGTTTTGTCCACTTTGAATGGTGGGGGATTGCTTGTAGGTTGGTAATCCCTGTAGAAGAGCTGGGCTCCGTCAAATGGGCTGGTGAAGCGAGGCATGTTTAAGGTAGCAATAAAGCAATAGATGATTATTTTGTATGCTCTGGGAGCTGGGAATCGATTTGATACTGGATTAATCGTCAACCTTGTGAGGATATAGGGACGATATCAGCAGCGGTGTGGAGCTGGCTTTTATAATCTATTTCTGCGCCGATGTCGATGTTAAAAACAAAACATAACGAGCACAAGCTGTGGGCTTTCGTTAAGGTCATGTTCCAGGCAGATGTCCATGTGTATTTTGCCCGTCAACTCAAGTCACCTTTTGGCAAGCAAGAGTTGGCTCTTCGCGCGGTGAAAGTCTATGCCAAAAGCATGACGCGTTATGGGGTCCAAGATACGAGACTGCGCCCTCACTCCATAACGTTATGGCCAGAGAGCAGTATTATACATCAGCATGTCAACCACAGAAACTGTCAACCACCACAACAAAATTTGTGAAGTTGGTGGCTTAAAGGATGCGAGTGATGATGCGATAGAGTTTTCTTTTGAAATATGCAAAAGTCGAATGGATTCAAACGCTGTCGGGTAAAAAAAAATTCCTGGTTGTTCACTCTTCAGCTGCCGAGTTTGGACTGATTGATATTTAGCGCAAGGAACTACACTGACTTTTGCGATCCTCCAGCCAGACACCAGCAATTTCAACAGAGCGGCCCCTGGCTAACTTCAACCTCCTTTTCCATTATAGAAAACTGGGATTGAGCGGTTTATCCCGACGGAACGATTTGCGCGGCGGGGTTTCGGGCTTCGTTTTCAGACGCTATTTAGTTCGCCATGTATCCCCATTCATAGCTAAATACCCTCTTATTTTCCCCAGACGGCGTGATTTGTCCAAACACTTAACATAATGCATGTTAAGGATAGTAGTGTCTCAACACATCATGTCCACATGCAACTTTCAAATCCAGGCAAGGGAGATGTGGACATGTGGAAGCTAATGAGACTTGGTTTTCCCACACACACTCTCTCTCGTTCTTCGGCACTGCTATATTTACCCTGAAAACGAGCATTTTGATCTGAAACCGACCAACCCCACTGCAAGGAAGGATTTCGAACATGGAGCGGGAGTATTCGTTCCAAGGTTACCCAGGGGAGTTCTAATATAGTTCTGAAATGCAACCTCTAGGTCATCCAATACATGCATGCTGTCATTATTCCATGCATATAACTGTCTTCGAATAATACTTCCTGTCAGGGAACGATAAAAAAAGCCCTCTGAGCAGCCCGGGATATGGAGTCGGCCGTCTCTTATTATTGGCTATCTAAGCAAATATTCCAATTACGACTAAAACTCCGTCACTACTTGTTGAATGTTTCAATTGTGTCCGATAAAGCAAGAGAGTCATTGTTGTTGGTTTGATGATCCCCACTCAATGTCGTGGCAGACCACCATGATACTTCTCTCCTTTCTCTCTTTTATATCTTCAACTTTCCCATATTATTTTCATCACACGGCCCTTAACTTCTTTTTTCCCGTTTGCTTTTGCGTACCGATATATTTTCACCTTATTCAACACGCTCTGAGCATTTGTTGTGATTTACCCCACCCCGTCAATCCTCACATAGACAAGTTGAAATTAAGTTTCAGACCTTCAAGACATTTATTTGACTGAGGATCGTTTTCCTGCAACCCCAACCCCTGGAACCGTTGTTTCCTCTCCCGGAAGTAGTGCTGGTATCGTCTTTTTTCATATCCATTGGGTAACCCGTACCCTAGGGCACGACAACAATGGAGCGGCGAGCGACTTCAAGGTTTTCCCAGGACACCAAAAAATGGTCCACAATTATCTTCAAAGACATCAGAGAAGAAAGCGCCTAGTCATTCGATTCTCCCGTATCATAATGAACGTTCTCAATCGTTATTCCGTGTGGATACGGCAGGCGAGAGCGGTCGCAGAGGAATCCACCCCATTCATTTCTTTAAAGTATGCGCCCGAAGTACCAATCGGGTCTCAATGGCTGTACATGTGCTTTGGCCGTTTGTCCCTACTGCAATCGCTATTAATTTCGCCCGCCCCGACCTCCATCTTTGGATTTTTAGCCTCAACTATATCGCCATGGTACCGACCGCCAATTTACTAGGGTTCGCAGGGGCCGAGTTGGCTCGAAAGCTGCCAAAGGTTTTTGGTATATTGTTGGAAACGGTATTGAGTTCGTTGGTGGAAATAGTTTTGCTGATGGTGCTAATTTCCAATGATGTGAACAACAATTTGATACCTGTTATCCATGCGGCAATTCTGGGTTCGATTTTGGCCAACTTGCTGCTTTGTCTGGGGATGTGTTTTTTTGTAGGCGGGCTGAGGCGCAATGATCAAACATTCCATGAGGTTATTAGTGAGACAGGTTCCGGAATGTTGCTTGTGGCCGGCTTTAGCCTTCTTATTCCCAGCGCATTCTTTTCAGCCCTTTCAGGGAGTACAACGGTCGATGGCCCTTTCACCGCCCAATTGCTCTTGGAGAGTACTCGTACCATCAGTCGAGCGACTTCGGTAATCCTTTTAATTGATTTTCTCATGTGAGGACGGAATTGCGCCGGCCGGACAATATTTTTTGAAGGAATGGACTCGATGATGCTAACTGAGACCTAGATTTCTATTTTTCAATTTTCGAAGCCACAACAGCATATATGATGAGGTTCTTGAATTAGATGAAGAAAAAGATGAAGACAGGATTGATGAACGGCGAAGAGCTAATTGACCGAGTGCATCGTAGCTATTGCCATCTCTCTCACCTGTGTCTCAATGACCGCCGTGTTTTTGGTTGAAAAGATACCACCGATCGTTGAAAGAGGAGTACTAGATAACTTCATGGGCCTTATTCTAGTCCCTCTAGTCGAGAAGGTAGCTGAACATCTAGTTGCTATTGACGAAGCTTAGTAGGTTAGATTCCCGCAAGCCTCGTTTACACATACACCCCCCCCCCCTGTCTCTTAGACACTTTT
>QGQJ01000355.1:0-67268 GCA_003206725.1 Blastomyces emzantsi | reverse complement strand
ATCCTCATCGTCATCATCATCATCATCATCATCATCCTCCCCGTCATCCTCTGCACTATCACCGCCTAACCAGTCCTCCATATCCTCCAAATCGTCTTCATCCTCGTCAATGTCACTAACATACTCGACCTCACCAACACCTTCCTCTTCTTCCTCCTCTTCTTCAATACCTTCATCAAGGTCCTCGTCCCGTTCGCCCTCTCCCTGCCTCTCCAGACCACGCAAAACCTTCTTCCAAACGCCCTCTTCCACATTCAGCGGTCGATCGCCATAAGCGCCACTCCTTAATCTCTCAATCAGCTCTCTCTCAATGGCCCTTTCCACCTTCGCAGCAGCCTCCGCCTTGCGTTCACGAGTCTCCTCTCTCCTCCGAATCTTAGGCGCCAGCTTCGCAACCAATTTCTCCCCCAACCTTTCCTCTTCCTTAATAAGCTTTCTCGTCCGTATAGACACCTGCGTCAGTCTAGTAAGACGCTGTTTGCACTTGTGGATTAAAAATTTGGGCCAGTAGATCAGACGTTCATCGAGCTGTTCGAGAGCTTTCGCATAGTTTGATGATAATCGTATCCGTTCCCACCACTTGCTGGGCATGTGTGATCGCTCAACTGTCTTCATGTACAGGTACATCGCGCCGGTTGCTGGGTCGGAACGAACCGTGGCATATCGGGAGTTTGCAAGCGGACATGATTGTCGATTGCAGAGGCCGGTCACGTTATATTCATTCCGGCAGAAGTTCTGGCCCTTGGTAGTCCTACATAATGATAATGGTTAGGTATAGTTTTTCGTTTAGGGCAGCGAGAACCGTGGCTAGGTGATATATTGGAACATACTTGAGTTTGTACGAGCAAAATTGCTGGTTTATAACCTGCCACACGATTTCGTCTGAAGACATATTTGCAGATGGGATTTCACACGCCCTAAGCGCCTGGTTGGAGTGTGGTTGAAGAGCCCGATGTTGGCTGCTATTTTATCAAGTCGACAATGCTGTTTTTTTTGCTGAATTTATTTTTTTTTGGACCAGAAAAAAATATTCGGCCAAGGATCACGTGGCTGTGTTGCCAGCCCAACTGCCTCAGCCCACACTAACCAGATCTTTATCTTATCTTATCTTTGACTCTTCTAACCTCGACTGTGGTTCCTCGCGATAACTACATCTGTACAACTACATACCGATACACTGACAATAGTCAAGGGAATCTCATCCGTGGAGCATGTCGCTGGGCGTAATGGAATAATATGTTATGTTCTAAACGCTCTTTCTGTCCACTTTCCTTTGATCTTCACTTCTGAAGTCATTCTCGTCTTTCATTCATCTCTGGTTCATTTCCATCTCCGAGCGCAATTCCACCTATTCATATAATTGAGGAGCTCTCTCAGATGACAAGAGACATATATTCAAACCTTCGATTCCTGTATACCCTTTTGCTCTGTTATTCATATATTACATGGTCCCGTTGTTATTTCACCGATTCCGAGAAAAAGGTCAACAGCCCACACACACTGATGCTCTCAAAAAGAGCAATATCTCGTGCTCCCCTCGGGCATTGGCCTAATAGATGTCTCATTTTGGTTCACAATATACGATTGATTCTGCTACACGTTGTAGTAACAAGTTTGCAAGCTTATATTTTATTTGCTTGTGCATTTCTTGCTCTGCTGGAACCTGTCGCTAGAGTTTTTTCAACTTCACGATATCGCAGATATTCGAATCCTCATTACACAACCACGGTGTTCAATAAATCAAACGAGAGGACAATCATCCCTAACTAACTCTGGAAGCACACTTGGAGCTACTGCCGCTGTTATTGTTGGCAGCACCTTGAACCGAAACAGATGCGGAATGTGCCCTGAAGGGGTCGGGATAAAAAACCAGCGCTGTGTTGCAAGAACATCTCGAAGAAACCAGTTTCTACTGTGAATCTTGTCGTTGGTTCGCGGCATTAGCGGAATCCTTGTACAACATAACGAATCAATTCATTGAATGACTACTGTTGCGACGCCACATTTATCTCCGTTTTTCCATGTTCTACCATCTCGAGAATGAATCCTGCCCCTCCGGTATTAATCGACACGACATTGAGAAATTTAACAAGATATTACCTTCGCTACCCACAATATCAGGGCATGTTCTTATACTACTGCGATCACTATAGATGCCCCTTCCGGTCCATGTTTTGATCTCCTTCGCCGTGTTGAAGATATGCCTTGTATGAGATATGGTTTGTATGGTCGTGGCAGCCTCATTAACAATATTAAAGCGAATATTGGGAATCCTTTAAACTTCCCACCGAAAACGCGGATTACAACGCTGTGCGAACACCTCTGGCCGTTCCTACAGTTTCCATGGCAGGCAAAGGACCTATTATTAAATCACGCCCAGATATCGCCCATGCGCATAGAGCCAACAAAATGTAGAGATAGAATTAGTACGCTCAAACCTTGGATCGCCATAACCCGTGTGGACGGATCCAGCATTAAGGGGTAGAAATTACGCTACCCAAGTCGCCGTTCTCGACACTCGGTTGCGGAATCAGGACTATGATTGACCGCGTCGTGCAGCTACGCTCAACAATCAGTTCCCTCTCGTTTCTCCCTTAATCACTTCTTTTCTCCAGTCTCGATAATCTATCGAATTATCGGCCTTCCCAATTCAGACAATGCCTCTCTTACAACCTTATTTCGTCCCCATATTTGTGTCTTACTCACAAATAGTTTCACAATGTCTCATGGCCGTCTATATATTTCCGAAGGTCAGATGCTTCCAGGTATCCCTTCCTAACTTTTGGCTCCTTTTCATGTTCTTCTTTCTACTTTTCTGCTCCTTTCCCTTCCTAAGTTAATGGGTACAAATCCATTTCTGGCCGGCTGGTTGGTTCTACTTGCATGCTGATTACCCGCCTCTGCTCTACGTTAAATCTAAATTGGGAAGACAGTGGTCGCTATTCATACACTTTCTATTGTTTAGGCCTTGCTGGTTTATGTAAAGTCAACTTCATCGTACTTTTTATATTTCATTTCTATTCCCTCTTATTCTCCATGATGTCTCCATCAGATCTCGTTACTATGTTCCTTCTCATTGTTTCATCCTTCCTTCGCCCATGAATAACCTCCTCATCTATTTGTATATTGATTCCATTGGATCATATATGTGTTCTATACCAACTATCCAAGCTAGAAAGTTATATCGACTCTAAAAGTTCTATGAACCCACCTGACGTGTTGCAATGGCTGATACTTATAGAGCCTCTCCCCATGTGTGAATGAAATGGTCACAAAATCTGCATTTCACAGACATCCTTCTGACATAAATCTAGATGCTCAATAGGGTTTTGTCCGCAAAATCCAACACTTTCTATTTCACAAGTTCTCCATAACCTTGGCAATCGCAATCGCTTTCTCTTCTCCGAATCTCCCCGTCACAACCTGCAGCGAAACTGGCATCCCCTTAACCAAATTAACATTGTCTATAATCCCCTAATTAGCGATATCGATATACCCACACACACACACAAACATGTATATCCAAAAATATAGTTCCAAAACGCCCTAACGGAAAATACGGATGTGGAAAAACTCACATTGCTGCTGATTAAAAGCATCTGATTCATTCCGAGCCTTGTACCCAATCCACTCACTATCCGGTGCGTCTATGACAGGATCAACCTTGGTAATGGGAACCGTCAGAGCTGCGTAATCGAGCAAATTCCAAAGGGCACTGTAGCCGAGCAACTGCTTGCTTTCAACCCAAGTGCGCGGTTTAAAATTGACCCAGGCCATAACTGGCATTATCAGTGCGTCGACACCGGTTCTATTCCAGTGAGCAAGGTACGAGTCCCTATACGCGTTTTTCTGCACCTCGAGCTGTGGTCTTGGGTTAACTTCGTCCAGAAAGTGGTTCGGAATTGGCTCAACAGCCAAAAAAGTAAAAGAAAAGAAGAAAAGGCAATAGGCAATAGGCAATGGTGGTACTAGGAATTCACCAGGGGGAGAAATGGAGTTTGAATGAACGTAACATACTTGCTGCCGTTGCCGGATGTTTAATTTATCCCGCTCTTCGCCGACAAGCATACCCTGGATAAGAGGCTCGTTGGCCAACGTACACATGTTTCGGCACTCCTCTCCGCCATCGGCCATTACGGCTTTCAGCCATATATTGGTACCCTCGTCGTGCGAAGAAGCGTCCCACTCAATTACTACCAACAGTTAATCGCCATTCACAACCGATAGTTGGAGGGGATCTGCTAAACTCTACCTTCGTGGCCTGCTGCTTTGAATTTAGCCGCGGTTTCACGCAGCGCTCGAACTATTGGAGGCTGTGGTCGCACAAACCCATCGTCGAAAATGAAGGCCATCCTTAACGGCCTGGCGGGCGGCTTGGTGAGTTCCTCTCGCCATGGGATGGGTAAGGCTCTCGGGTCGGTTTCCCATGGGCGAGAAGAAACTACAGCTTTCATGAACATTTCGACGTTGTCCAGGGTGTAGCTGATAGGCCCAGCTACTGGCGGTACGATATAAATTTGAGTCATCCTAAAATTCAAGACTGGTTAAACCAAATGCCGGAAAATGTTTCTCGCTCATACACAATGGGTATACACACGATGACTTTTCCCATGGGATGCGTCCGACGGACGGTATCAACCCGTACAGTCCTTGTAACGCAGCGGGAATTCGAATTGAACCCCCTATATCGGTCCCGACACCAAGAATACTGCCCTGAGCCCCAACCAAAGCACCCTCACCACCTGAGCTTCCCCCTGAGATAAGGTGTTTATTGAAGGCGTTGACGGATTGTCCGAATACATGGTTATACGAATCCGACATCTACCACGGCAGATGTCAGAATCACGCCGACAACGAGTTTTTCAAAACAGGCAAACATACCATTAGTGACTGTGGTATATTTGTCTTAACATATAGCACTGCTCCCAAAGAAAGCAGCAGTCTAACAACGCTCCCGGACTTCTTTGCTGGCTTTCCGATCAAACCAGCCCACCCTGGGTAGTAGTTTTTCGTCAGTAGGTAGCATGACATATTACTTCCACTATACGCCTTGAACATCAAGCAGAATAGAGAGATGGTCTATTTCAAAAGAATGTCGTACCAACCGTGGTATCTATCCCCTCAATCTCAAACCCATCCTTGATCGAAATCGGCAGTTCATGCAACGGCCCAATGACATTTCCCGTCCTCGCCAAATGCCCATCAAGTTCCCTCGCTCGCTCCAACGCACGTTCGAAGAACATCTCTGTACAGCAGTTGATTAACTGGTGCGCAATGGCAGCCCGTTTGCAGAAGGCCGTCGTCACCTCCAAACTAGACAACGATCCAGTTGCTATTTTGCGTAATAGTGCGGCTACATCGGTGATCTTCGTGATTTGCATCTCCTCGCTCGAGAGGATGCCACACGATTCAATCACGTCTATTGAATTGACGAAATCCTCAGGAATAGATTGTAGGCGCCATGCGGGAGGGATGGATTCTGCTTGGCTACGGCGCTTCTCCCGAACGGTTTCTTTCCAGTGCACCATGTTGATTTCCAGATTTTTATCCTGAGGAAGAAGTGGCCACTTATATATATCTAGGGGATACGCTTTTATATTTCACCACCGTACTCGATTGAATGAATATATATCTATATATAAACGTGCTGCAGTCGCCAAGGTAGAGAGATGAAAGTCAATAACGAGAGCAGACGGAAGATTTGCTGCGGAAGATGCCGATATAAATACCAGGACACTTTTTAGGGCATGAACTAGCTGTATCCTTTGTATAACTACGTATATCATTTAAAAACCTTGCTGCGGAATAGACTCAAATTGCTCTACATGTTTCCGCTTGTCCGGCAAGTAGCGGAATAAAGCCAGGGGCGTGAGGAAACGCCACTGAAGCCAATCAACTATTACAACATACAATATTTATCCTATATCCGCCATGTATTTGACAGTGAATTCCCCGTAAAATAAAAAGTGCCTCTGATAGAAGAGAACCCCAATTCGCCGCTTGACGGTGTACATTGTAACTTGCTGCTAGCTTCGGCTCTCGCTGCCCCGCGTTCGGCATTGGCGCGATTAGCCGGCAGCCCCGCCCTGCCCTAATCGAGCAATATGTTGACGTCGATGGATGGACTGACCGCCGACGGCTGACGACGAGCATCTAAGATTCCGAACCCTTCAGGCATTCGACTGTGGGTTGCCTTATTATTTCCTCTCAATGTATGTATAGATGGGTATTCGTTTCTCGCCACCAATTCGCTGGTTGGGCCTTCAAGCGGAACTAGCAACGGCGGATTGAATTGACCTGAGGATAGGTGCTAAACAATCGTCAACCGGACGGAAATACTTGGATAAGAGGATAGAAAGTGATATTTAAAACTGATGTCTATATCCATTTCATTCAGTCGTAATAAAAAGGACTCGGGATGGCCATTCCCCGACCCTCGCCTCAAACCATCCTAGTTGCGCCCTCCGTTGCCGATACCTTCGTCCAGACCCTCCTTGAAAAACATGGTGTCCCTCCCCAAAACGCCGCCATAGTCGCCAAATGCCTTGTCGAAGCTGACCTACGCGGCGTTGATAGCCACGGCATAAACCGCATCCCTTCCTACCTGACCCGGATCCGCCAGGGCGTTCTGGGCCCCACCGCGATCCCCTCAGTGCAGCAAATCACTCCCGTCGTCGCGCTAGTAGATGGGAATAATGGCTTTGGCTTCGTCGCCACACATACCGCTATGGACCGTGCTATTGCTATGGCGAAAGATTACGGCATTGGCATGGTCTCTGTCAGGCACTCGAACCACTTTGGCATGTCGGCCTCGTTTGTCCGGCAGGCAGTGGATGCGGAGATGATGAGTCTGGTCTTTACGAATTCCTCCCCGGCACTGCCTGCATGGGGTGGTAGGGAGAAACTAATGGGTGTCTCGCCGATTGCATGTGGGGCGCCCGCCGGTAAATCTGGGGTACCGTTCATCCTTGATATGGCTCCCTCGATTGCTGCCAGAGGCAAAATCTACAAAGCCCAAAGGAGGGGGGAGCAGATTCCGGAGGGCTGGGCGTTGGATGGAAATGGTGCGCCGACCACGGATCCTGCTGCGGCGTTGGAGGGGGTGATGTTGCCAATGGGTGGGCCGAAGGGATCAGCACTGGCGATCATGATGGATGTGTTTTCTGGGGTTTTGTCGGGTTCGTCGTTTGCCGGACATGTTACGGGTCCATATGATCCATCAAAGGAGGCTGATGTGGGCCATTTCATTGTCGCTATTAAACCTGATTTGTTCATGGATTTGGAGGAGTTCAAAGCGCGGATGGATTACTTGTACCAGAGGGTCGTTGGCGGGGAGAAGATGGAAGGGGTCGATAGGATTTACTATCCAGGTGAAATTGAGCTGTTAACTGCACAGACGAGGAGGGAAAAGGGGATCCCATATGTGCAAGCAGAAATCGAAGCGTTGAATCGTGAAGCAGATGAGGTCGGAGTTGCTCATTTAGTTAGGATATGATGCGAGGGGTTGCGGGGCTTCGTTGGCGCTGGGGTTTACATACCTCTTACGACTATAAGATTGTGTTGACACTGAGACAAAGCAAATGATCCATATCCTTTGGAACTAACTATAGCAGAAACAAGCCGCTCAACATTGTGGATATCAAATTAAAACTGACCATCAGTCAAACTTGCGGAACTAGCACAAAAGAAGACAAGAGCAAGCTACAAAAGATAGAAAAGCAACCAAGGAACGAGGAAGGAAAACTGTAGCCTCTAAAAATGCTAGTCCTTTACATAATCCATCATTCGTCTAACGAAACAAACGCAGGAGCTGAACGCGCGAATATCACAACACGAAGAAGAATCATATATAGACGACAAGCCTAACCTAGGCATCTAATCGGGGGGGGGGGTGGGGGGTCAAGAAAGAAGAAGCGGCGGTCTTTGTGTGTTCACCAATTCTCCGGTTGTGTCACCCCAGGCTCTCCCATTCGGCCCCATTCGGCCCCATTAACCCCCGGAATCGGCTCGCCTTCCTCACTAGCCGCATTCAGCATCTCATCCCCGGTCATTCCCCAACCCATGCTCTCCAGCTCACGCACGAAGAAATCTCGTTCCTCATCCATTAGTGTGTTCCCATCCTCAAACGCCATTGTATCTTTATACTTGCGCAGGTGCCACCAGTGCGTGAGTCCGCGCAGCGTTTGCTCCATGGGCAATGACTCTTCAACCTCGGCATCCACATCACTTCCAGCCAGCCAGTCGTCGCGCAGCTCCGGACGGCAATATAGATAAATGGCCGTGATGACGCGCATGTGACTCTGGCGCCACTTCCGCCCGCAGTAAGGGACTTGAGACTTCACCAGCTTAAGCGTGTAAAGGCGAAGACGTGGATCGGGAACCTTGATCCCCTTCCGTAGGATGTTGCTAGATTTGTACTGGACGAGCAGTAGGCACCTGTGCGCTTTGTCTCGGGTGATTTTCTGCATTATGTGCAAGAAATTAATCGACGAGAAGAAATTTCGGAAGGAGTAGGTGGTGATCGGCCCTGCGGGCGCGGGTGCGTTGGGGTAACCTAACTCATCGACTTCGGGGAGTGGTGGAGGGCGGTCGAGAGGATTGTATTGCAACTTTTCTGGTGATGCTTCTGGGCGAGCAGAGCTATCTGGTGCAGATTGCTGGGGTCGGGCATTGCGAGGAATAGGGGGTGGAGCCGCATCGTCCTCGCTATCAAGTTCCTCCGGCTCGGGTGAGGTTGCAATTTCCGGGGGTTGGTTAGAATGGACGTGGCAGAAGTGGAAAAAGCTTGATCAAATTAGCATTTAAGCTCACCCATTGCTGAAGGTGAAGCTCTGGGCGACATACCTCAGATCATCTCGATCATTTCGCTGTGCAACAATCCTATCGATCTCCTGATGGATGAACATTTTCAATATAAGAGGAAGATAATTTGAATCAAGCAGCAATTGTGTCATGTATTCGAA
This sequence comes from Blastomyces emzantsi, assembly GCA_003206725.1. Lineage (NCBI taxonomy): Eukaryota > Fungi > Ascomycota > Eurotiomycetes > Onygenales > Ajellomycetaceae > Blastomyces > Blastomyces emzantsi. Next base: position 58,305 of record QGQJ01000355.1, on the reverse strand, counting down.
TTTTAGTATATCTGGGAATTATGTTAGCAAAACATCTCACTAAGGCTATGTCTAGAGCTGGAACTGGAACATACGCGACCGCTTGAGCCATTTCAGCATGATTAAAAGGCACCCTGAAATAGCACTGGAAGTTATTTCTCGGTGTCTGATGGCGTCAAGCTCTTCGCTGCCTTGATTGTCGTCTCCCCGCTCCATATCTTGGGAAGCTGAATTCGGCGCAGCCGTATCATCGAACAGAGAAGCCTTTGGGGGACTAATACGAAAATATTGTTAGCTTTTCGGATTTTCACTACTTTTAATAGAGCCAGGAGATCTCACCCTTGTCTGAAGCCATTATGTCCGTTTGTTTTTGACTGCAATGCCGCAGCTTCTGTGATGTTTATTAAAATCTCTTTCAAAAGGACAATGACTATGGATTGTAGATTTGGAAACGCTTGGCTCTGTAAAATATGGACGTCAGTTAGGAATACATGAGGCAGAACAAATAAATTAAACTTACATAGAAGTCTTCGACAGCATTTAAGCGTTCCTGGACATATGGGTCATCTGATTCCTTCACGTGTTGGAAACCTAGGTCATTTTTTTTCTTTTCTGCTTTCGCGTCCTCCGATTCAGACTCAACACCAGCCAGCCAGTCGGGCGGCGGTTTATCATCCTCAAATTCAGTGGCATCCCAGCCCCTATCATATTTGAGGAATCTCTCTCGTTCTTCCCAGAGTTGGCGCATCGCTCTCGTCATCTTCATTCGACTGGAGAACAACTGGCCAGCCTCGATTATGGAGGCAGGTACATCGCTTCCTTCCCATTTCTTACCCACGACTCTATCTTGAACTTCACTACTTCCCTTTCCACCAATATCGTTACTAGTTTGGTCAAGGGGCGGATACATAAAAGGGAAATGTTGGTTGGTTTGATAATTTTGCTTTTTACCCCCTTTTCCGCCTGGCCCCATGGGTGACGGCGGAGGTGATGGGGCGGGAGTCGCAATGTGCACAGATTGGTGAAGAATAGACCCATTTCCGCTTAATGAGGCTGGTCCAATGCCAGAAAATAATGTTGATCCTGAATTATATCTGCTAGAGTGGCTTGGTAAAGGGGGAAGTATAGAATTGTTTTCCAGCTCAAAGGGTACTAGCGGAGGAGGAGGGTTGTATGCTGGGTATTTGGAAGTAATTTCTTGTCGGAAAATGTGATAATCAAGCGGAGAAGCCGTCAGAACGGGTAGCTTGGAAGACTTCGACGCATCTTCCAAGGCACCATACTTAGGCTCCAGAGCTGCTTTCACTCGCGCTAAGCTGTCTGACCCTCCGAATAATAGCAAAAGGCATTTCCATAGGAGAAGGATAACCTAAAAACCGTTACGGCGATATACTTTAGATAAAAATAGGATTTAAACTTACTCTAGTTAATGGAATGCTGGTTGCATCTTCCCAGCGCAATCGAGCAATAATTTCGACGAGATAAACAAGGATATTCGGTTTTAACGCAGCTTTCGAAAGGAACAGTCAGCTATAATGCAAACTGGTTTGGAGGAAGGATAGTAATCAAAAACGTACCAATATCATTCTTCAAGCCAGCTTGATCCGGGTTCGATTGCTCCTGTATGCGAGCCACCTCTACGACTAGGTACATAGCAGTCAAGATGAGATTTGCTTCTCTCTCACGAGCCGCATAATACGCAGCCGTTCCGTTTTCCGTCTCGAAAAATTTCGCATCCGTGTTTGTTATTGGTCTGGCATACGCATATTAGCAACAATAATGGACGCAAAATACAAACATAGTATCTTTGGTAGATGGATTCACTAACTGGTCCTTCTCGAAAATCCGTTTCATGGCCTGAAATAATATAGGAATTCCACCACACTGTTGCACAAGCAATATATTATTTACCATCCATTTAATCTGCATCGACCTGGGCTTTGGACACTCCTCCAATGATTCAAATTTTGAAAATCCAGCCAGAGGATCTTCTGAAACCTTGCCGGCCGTAACAGCCCAAGCCCCCGTTATAATATAACAAACAACCTCGAGAGCTTCAATACGGGTGAACAAATCTGGATGGTCGAGAGACCCAATCATACGGGTAGCGAAGCTCGCACGAATCTCGTCGCTACCATCAACCCATGAAACCTCCGAAACCGCCGAGGGGTTCGTGAGCTTTTGGCAAAACTCCGACCAGTTCTGTTCAAAGGAAGCCTTGGACCCCAGCAGCATAAGGCGATCCGGTTCATTGTACTGAAACCACTCATCCACCTCCTTCGGAAATGGCTGACAGTCGGCGTATTCAAATGCATAAGCAGGCTGGTCAGGCCTGGGCATTTCGTGGACTAGTTTCCGCAGCTGGGCTAAACTCAAAGAATCCGTTGGAGATCCTATATTCTGCTGCACAGGTGCTGGCGGCGGCGGTTTCATGGGCGGTGGTGGGGCCGCACTTGCGTCCCTACGCAATTCCGGGCGTGCTGGTTCTTGTCCATGGCGTTGGGGAAGGCTAGGAAAGTCGTTGGGGTTAGGTTTGCGAGCTTGTTCAGTTTTGAAACCCTCTACCAGTTCCGGCATGAGTTGATCATCGGGGACTGTGGAAATATCAATCCCCAACTGATCAATCTCATCGGCGTGGACAATATGGTGCTCTGGTATGTCCGAACGCCTAGACTTCGATGGGGAATCCATGGCCAGTTGAGTGTCTAAAATGGGCCAAACGCCAGATACTCTAATTTGTAAAGAAATATGTATTTATAACTCGCAACACAGAGAAGAAACTCGAATATTTTTTGTGGTTGTCACCAGCTGTCTGCTTGGTCTCACGCCAAAGACGGGATATAAAGTAAGGGCAAGAAGCCACAACGCAGAGATTCCGAGGCAGAATCCTTCATGGTCAACGGGTATTTAGATAGAGAGTTGAATTTAAATTATCCATAGCTTGGATTCGCCGAACTGCTGCTGTGTCTAATATCAAAATATCCTAGGATTCAACCTCCATTAATGTCGTTGAAGGGATATAACAGGATCCGGATGAAATAAAATCCGAAAACGATCACGTGATGTGGTTCTGATAGCCCTGTAGCTGCGGCCGAAGAATCGTGTTGTATTGTAGGAGTTGCATTGGTTTATACAGCTCAAGGGGACGCTATTCTATGTCTATGTACAGATAGATACACGTCCCACATGCCTAGACGAAGAGGGCAGGGCAGAAAATGCTATGCGCCAACAAATGCGCGGACAATGCTCAAGGCGCACCAAATAAAAGCTCAATGTGTATATATGCAAATAAATAAGAAAACTTAAACGTCAGACCTCAGCCAACCAGAGAAATTGTCAATTAAGTTTACCAGAGGCCTTAGAGGCGGCCCGTTTGGATGCGACCTTCCTTTCCGTCCACCGTTGCCAACCCGCCTCCACCGGGTCTTCTTGGATGAGCAAATCGCGCATTCTAGCCATTCTCGCTAGATGCGTGCCCAAAGCCCAATCAATCCAGCCTTCCCGTCGCAGGTAACTAGAGAACAAGAACCATGATATCCCGCAGGCCACCCCCGCAGCACACCCCGCCAAAACCTGTTTCGGCGTGTGATAATTGAGATATACGCGGCTGACGGCGACTGCACCAGCACATACACAGGCTAGAACTGAAAGCGCTGCCCGTTGCATAAATGTAGACGGGGAATGGTTGGTAGAAATGTCGGGTACATGTCGAACGAGGAGGAACAATGTAAGTGAGAGGGAGAAGAAAGCGACGAATTGGGAGTGTGAAGATGGCATGCCGTAGCCCTTCCCAAACATCTCTGTTAGGTTCGAAATAAGCCAAATTAGTATCATTTTTCGTGTATTTCATACAGAAAACGAAAATTAGACCATTAGGGGGAAGATAACAACATACGAGCTGGTCTCTCCTCGCGTATCAGCCGCTTCAAGAAAAAATTTAACCCTTCACATAGCATCTGGCCGGCGAACATAAGCAGCACTTCGACCTCCCGCGTCGCCCAGATAAGAGTAACATAAATGATGCATATTGCCTGTGGAACTAGAGCTAAGAAGGCAGAAACGTAGGATATGGGATCGTCCGGGTTCTAAGAGATATCCGCGCGGGCGGAATGTCAATTTCCTAGCTGGTTGGAAGGATCGAATGCGGCGCGAAAGGAACGGGGAGAGGACACACTCACATAATGGACATGTGTTAGCGACAGCGATGCCAGAGGGACTTCCATGCTGGCTATCTCGTGTTGAAGCTTCGCGGACAGGTTAAAATTGGCAATGTATGTATGTGTTGATTAAATATGTCTAGATGGTTAAAGGTCTAGAAACGGGCTCGAGCAGCAGAAGATCAAAACCAAAGTATGCCAAAGTGAGAGATCGAGGTCAAATGTAGTTCGTATTATGGCACTCCATAACAACAAATCAATGAGCGATTCCGTGAGATTAGTGCGCATGTAGCATTAATTAGTTAGCGGTGGTGGTTGTTCTTCAGATGGTTGATAGCTTTTCGCCGACGCTGGTCGTCAGGTAAATATTATCAGGAGCCTTCAAGCGGCCTCGTCCAGACGACCTCGCGTCGCGATGCGCCTGGTACGAGGGTGAAACGTCACTACGAAATGTAGATAATGCGGGCTAAATAAGCAAACGACAAGACAAGGAATATTCTAGCAAAAAGAAAAGCCTCGACACGAGAAGAAAAAAAAGGACTAAATTGCCGCGTAGTGGTGATGCCTTACTAAGGTTGGGCAGGAAAGTTCATGCTCAGCGCCCATCGAAGTAAATATAATATGCGGCAAAAAAAAAAAATACTACTATAACTTTCCGCCATCCTCCATTCCAGTTTGCTGTCCATGTTTCTTTTTATTGACAGAATACGCATCTTAGAATAATATCCCCCTGCCGAAAGGCAAGTACTTTTTATCTATTTATGCCTGTTCCCTCCCAAAATCCGTGTGCGATCCTCCTCGATATTCATCCCAGAACATCCGTCCCAAACCTCCAAGCCCCCGCAATGGCGAGATGACGGGATTACAGTCAAGGTACGGAGGCCGTTTCTTTTGCCCAGCGGATCTCTTTGAAATGGCTCTGCTTTGATTTTCTGCCTAAATAGAGAGTGAGTTAATCTTGGATTTTAACAGCCTACGTGCAGCTGCCCGTGTCCATCTCCCCAATCAACGCTCTCGCCTCCCCGAACCCCGCTACCCCTCTGTGACGATAGAAAACGCGATAAGGAGAACCGATAAAAAATCACGAGAATAACTAATGGACGACCTGTGCGAGGACGAACGGGCCGTTGAGCTGTCGTCCATTGCCGCAATATACCCCGAAATTGTTATAGATCCCGATTCGAATTTCAAGGCTTTTCTTGAGCTTCCTGTCTCTCCCACCAAGCCCTTGAAGGTCATTTTCCAGCGACCACAATCATCACTCCCAACTCCGCCGGCATCTCTCAACACTCGCGAGGATGGGGACACATCGTATGGAGATGTAGAAGAAGTAGTGCCATGTAACCTCTCACACCTTCCGCCACTCAGGCTGGAAATTGAAATTCCGGATGGATATCCCGCCCTTGCGCCCCCTCACTTTTCCATCACGACGAATCCAGACTGGTTACCGCCATCAAAAGTCGCTGAACTAGTAACTGATGGCAAAAGATTGTGGGAGGAATGTGGGAAGGATCTGGTTATCTTTGCATATATCGATCATCTACAACAACTAGGCGAGCGGTCATTCGATCTTTCGTCCAATCCCGAATCGCCCGTTACCCTGTCGCGAGATTTGAAAGTTGCACTTATGGATTTTGACATGCAAGCTCAGCGACAAAAGTTTGAACAGGAAACTTTCGAGTGTGGTGTTTGTCTGGAACCTAAGAAGGGGGCCAGTTGCCATAGAATGTTGCTCTGCTCCCATGTTTTCTGTACAAATTGTCTTCAAGGGTTTTATAACACTTGCATAAAAGAAGGAGATGTTGACAAGGTGAAGTGTTTGGCCCCGAACTGCGGAAGAGATTCGGAAAATGGACGACAAGACGGACAGCCGGAACGGCTGGCTGCTGGGAGCTCAAAGAAAAAGGATCGATCCCTTAATCCAAGCGAGCTTTTACAAATTCCACTCGACCAGGAAGTTGTCCAACGTTACGTCCACTTCAAAAGGAAACGGAAATTGGAATCGGACAGAACAACTATTTATTGTCCTCGCCAATGGTGCCAGGGTGCTGCTCGCTCAAAACGAAATCCGAAGACGAGGGATTTGATAAACGAGGAGATGGAATTCTCAGACGATGAGGATGACGAAAACCCACGCACCCCATTTGATCCCCTTGGGACAGAAGATCAGCTTCCACCAAAGTCAGAACGTCTCTCAGTGTGTGAGGATTGTAGCTACGCATTCTGCTGCGTCTGCAAGAAGGGCTGGCATGGCGAACTGGCCTTCTGCTATCCACGACGAGCGGCTGAATTATCGGCTGCGGAGAAGGCAAGCGAAGAATACATCAAAACATACACAGCACCGTGCCCAACATGCGATACTCGCTGCCAGAAAGCAATGGGTTGCAACCACATGATCTGTTTCAACTGCAACACCCACTTCTGTTACCTATGCTCCAGCTGGCTCTTCGAATCCAACCCGTACAGCCATTTCAACGATCCGAAGAGTAGTTGCTACATGCGCCTTTGGGAATTGGAGGAAGGTCACGATTCCGGACCTGGTGGACCGGATTGGGATCATGCCGCTGCACAAATACAAGCTGAGATGGACAGTGAGGATGATGACGCGGAAGACCTTGAGCGGGAAATCGCCGCCGAAACCGGCAACAACAATCACTACGGGCAGGGAGCGAATAACCGCGCGCGAAACCAAAATCAACAACATCAACGGCATCCTCCACCTCCCCCAGCACCGGCTCCTCCAAACGTAGCACGATTTCGAGCGCCACCTCCGGCACCAGTGCCCCCCGGTGCCAACGCCAACCAGCAAAATGGCCGTCGTCCAAACGATGCAGCCCGTGCTGCGGCCGCGGAGCGACAGTTGCAGGTTCAAGCAATGGCCGAGGTGCGAGGTCTGCAACGTAACCCGCCAAATGCACCCCCTCCCCCGAGACAGATGCCTGGATTACAACGGTTTTTAGAGCTAGTACAGAATGATCAAGAAGATGAATGGGACAGTGACGAGCTGGAAGATTTTTGATACGATGCGTCATGTCAGCAACTACAATTAAAGTTCGGGTTTAGCGTACACACCTTCGGCAGCGTGCGCGTGCGCTTGGATATATGCCAAATATCTGTCCTACCTCGTTCCTTCTACATTTATTTCCAGCCTATGAGGAAGGCTTTGAATTGTGTATATTTTGTTTTTTTTGTCTCTTTTTTTTTTTTTTTTTTACTATTTATTTGTTATTTATTACCTGGCAGTGATGTGGCACGTTTGCATGCGATATGATTCAACCTGAAAAATCCCTTTTACGAACTCTCCCATATTCCCCATGTACAGCTTCTATCTCGAGCACATTCTTCTCTTTCCCCTTCACACACATATGTACTGCACTATATACCCCTCCGTCCCATAAATAAAATGTTTAACGCACCTTTATTCCCCATTGTTGAAAATTTTTAGATACCTGCCATTTTATCCCCTAATCGGTAAAAGGACACCACATCGTTCAGACGACCCAATTCACACTCTATAACCTCGTACATATATATCATTGTAATATCTACAGATCCAGTAATCACGATACATTGCCCTATCTCACAGATGCATTCCCTCGCGGTGATCTTAACTCCTTTTCCCACGTTCCTATTCTCCACCTAGGCTTAAATTATCAATGTTGGATATTATCAAATTCCTAAATCAAATCGAACCGCGTGTGTGTGTGCCCCAGGAACTAAACTCCCTCTCTAGTCATTTTGTACGTTAATTGCAGCCGAATGGTCGCGTCGATATTTATCCAGTTCGCGGTGGAAAGGGCAGATAGAGATTTGGGAACTGCACTAGAAAGTATAACTTAGTTAAATATATATAAGTTACGGCCTAACAGCTCGCATTCTATCTCGACAATTTCAATCACCCTCACTCGCAGGCACGTCAGTGCCCTCCCCGTAAACAGGGGAAACAATTCAGTATAAAATAAATTATCTTAGGGATAAAAATAATTGAGGTAAATAACTCAGGAAGTCCCGAACAAACTACATGCCGCTCCGGGTGGGTGACACATTAAAAGTTAAAACCCCATATTGAAGATAAGCAGGACGAGAAAGGATAGAACCGAGAAGAATCCCCCAAAAAATAGGCAAAAGCTGTATTGTTATTGAAACAGGAATCACATTGATGAGCACGATGATTTCCCTTTCTTTTCTTTTCATTTCTCTTTTTTATTTTAAAAAGGGTTGTTTTCATTCACGGCCTCAGCAGCGATCCCCTGCCAACTTCATGCAGGAGCCGGCCGTGAGGCCCCATCATGTCTGTGGGCCAGTCATAGAAGAGCTCATAGTGCATTATGGTCAAATTTGCGTACATTATTAAAAGGCGGTAGCGGCGCGAGAACTCGATGCCGTGCCATTGCTCTTGGCGGGCTGGCGAGGCGTCCTCGGATAGCTCGTGGTGGTCAGGGGTTGGAGGGCTAATTTCCACTTCCGCTCCTGCTGGGACTATCCCGGTAGGTTTTCTCGTACTATGGCTGTGGTGTGAATGATGAGAGTGTGTAGAAGCAGTGGCAGTAGCGTGGTTATCTTCTGCTATTAGGGAAGACGCAGAGGACGAGCTGATTTCGTCGAGCGGGATGAGGTGATTTTCGACTGGGCCAACTGCCATTCCCGCAATTTGAACTAAAGGCCGCGCACCCTGTCGTTCCTGACTTTCAGATGGAATGATATGGTCCAGCCTAAACGCCATGCCACCAGGATGTTCGGTCAGAGAGAATATTCCGACACGCCCCTTTTGTGAAGCTGCCAGGACGATGCCAAGCTCTGGGATCTGGTTTACGATGTTGAACCGCTCGACCATTTCGAGATTTGGGGGGACATCATGCAGATCTTGGACCAGAGCGTCACGGAGGATGATGGATGACATTTTGGCGAATGGATGCTGGAACATGCGGATAGAGGTTTGAGTGAAGTGGAGGATGGGGAAGTCTGCGAATGGGGGTTTGTCGCGTTCTGGATCTTCGGCACCGGAAAGCCAGCTTGAAATATCGGGGAATATTTCATCGAAAGAGCTGCCACCTTGACTTGGTTGCCGAAGACTCTCTAGGAGAGAGTTGTCACCATTGGTTCCGCCGTATTGGAAGGCAGCGTATTCGTAGTTATACTCTTCTTCATCGCCTTGGCCTCCCGCTTCCTCCTCCTCCTCCTCCTCCTCCTCTTCTCCTTCTGCTTCTTCTTCCTCTTCTTCCTCTCCTTCCTCTCCTCCTTCATCCCAGTGACCGTCCATAGGTTCATAATCATCTTCGCCGTCACCCTCTTGGGCGTCATGATCATCATCATCATTGCTGGGAAGGTCTTCTGCGGTGTCAATTGCAGAAAGAAGGAGATCGTCAACGAGCTCAGTGTCGGCCGTGAGACCCGGTGGGTCACCCTGAAGCGAAGGCCATGTCACTACGAGGGGATTGGGGTCACCATTTGAGGGAATATCCTCCACTGATCCTTCCTCGGATCTTCCATCTAAATCCATATCGTCCTCGTCCTTAGAATTTCCAAAGCCCTTCTGATTGCTCTCATTTTCGCTCCCTTCGTCCCTACATACCGGACAGGGCGGTGAGGAACGATCGAAACTCAACTCCCCGCTGCCCATGGGCGAGTCTGGTGGAGAAGGGATATCAGATCCCAGCGAAAATGTTTCGTCTGATGAATCATCTGACTCATCAGCAACAGCATCCAAATGCGGCGAGTCCTCTCGGGTATAATTAGATCGCGTATGTTGAAAAAGGGCAGTCAAGTCATAAACGTCTTCATTATGGGGATGCTTGCGGGGAGTGCCACCACAGGCCTCGTTCACGGTCATTTTGGGTCTAAAATTCCGTGGATCGAGAGCCAAAACGTTCCACCCCAATTGGCGGCTACAGTCAACTGGGTTAGAGATTTGCCTTGATGAAGGTAGTAAGAAAAACTTGCCTGTCTTGCACCCGACCCGGATGATTGGGTGGGTCTTGCTGAACATCGATGATTTTCACGGGAGTCGGATATTCCCAGATATTGAACATCATAAGTTTGTTACTGATATCAGTGCTAATCAACCAATCACCTTCGGGATCTAGATAGCAGTTCAGGAAGCCAATGTTAGGAATATTATTTTTGTGGCCAACTAGAGTGAACCGAATGTTGCAGGCCCGACGTTTATCTGGGTTTATCCGCCGGAGCACGCTATACTGTGACTCTGAGCTCACATTCGTCCACTCTAAAGATTGACTAGCTGCGGCACATGAATGGGTGGGCTTAAAGCTCTTTGTAGCGTCGCCCGCGGCGGATGCATGACCCACCAAGGCAAAAGCGAAAACAGTAATACACCACGAATTGGAGCTTACTGCAATCATTCTGGCAGTCTTGTGGACCGCAAGGCCCCAGGCGCTTTGCCCTACCCAGTCGCTAAAAAAGCAGTCGACAAGCTCCCCGAGTTCGGTCGGCTTACCATTCCCAGTCACCTTAGCTTCCTCGATGACCGCAAATATACGCTCAGTCCGATAGGCTGCAACATTACCAGAATCAGTAGCAAGAAGTAATATCTCCTCATGGCCCAGATCCTCAACACGAATTGCGTTTATAACATGTGGCTTATGCCGTGTGATGTAACCGGGCGCACGAGGATTTTTTGGAACCGGGGTTATTATCATTGCCGGCTTCGGTGCAAGCGCCCGTCCGCGGCCAGAAGGTTGGTATACGTAGATCTGATGTTCAAAGGCCACAAAATAAAGGTTACGGTGCTGTGATAATGCGGTCTGGAAACGGACTTGTCAACTGATGTATTGGCCGAGGTACGGGGAAGGGGAACAAGGCACCATACCAAATTATTTCGCCAGTAAGCTGGCCTAGGATGAGATGTATCATATCCTCTTGAATATATTCATTAGTAGGGTGCTCAGTCTACCATGTATTGCTTTTACGTCGTGGACATACCGTGGAAACTGCTATGCGATTAGCCAAGATCTGATCTTCTCGAAGAGCTACCAGTCTACTACTGGCATATCACAGGCGGTGTCATACATATTCCCTGCCTATCTCAACTCCATTCTCCTTTACTCGAATCGTTTCGTCACGCTCTTCAACTGGGAGGCGACCAAGCGGGTCTCCCGTCCCCGTGCTCGACTGTCTCCCTGTCATGGAAACCAGCAACGCTTGTAGCAGGAAACTCAAAAATCCACTCCGACACCAACCGAAATCACACACACCAGCTGCTCCAAAACCTAAGCAGCCAACTAGGTATAAAAGACAGGGAGATGCAGGAAATAAAGAGAGGCGTTCATGCCAACCACGCTGAGAGAATAGTTAGTAAAACCAGGGCGCAGGGGGAAGTCGAAGCTATCACTATGGGTTTGCAATCATATACAGCACATGGAGAATGTAAAAGAGCTAAATAAACCCCAGGGTAACACCGCATACCGATTTCTGGACCCCGTATCAATTGTCCTAAAGAATGATTTCGAAGTTGAGGGTTCCAATGTTGATATTGAAGTCGCCAACTGAAGTCATAGCTCCACTCACTAATCCCTATTTGGTTAGATCACTGTACCCCCGGCAGCACTCTGACAGATCCACCTGTGTCCAGTCCGTGCGTTCACAGAGCCGCATAAGTCACATGACTACCGCGACGATCCACTTCCAAGCTCAAGCTCAGCAATCCTCGAAGCTTGATACAAATATCCCAATATACAACCCCTCCAGTAATCATGGATCTCGTGGCAAGTATTCGAAAGGAAGGCAGCCGGTAAGCACTTCCACGCGTATTTACCCTGGTTGAGAAGATGTTACCCCCAAAAAATACAAAACTAAAACCCACAACCTAACCTAACTGAACCCTAACAGTGGCGGCCGCGACTCCTTCAAATGGTCCGACGTCAAAACCTCCACCCACCGCGAAAACTACCTTGGCCACTCCCTCATGGCTCCCGTCGGCCGATGGCAACAAAATCGAGATCTATCCTGGTATGCCAAAGGAGACGACCCTAAAGACTCCCCAGAAGAAGCAGCGGCGAAACGACGCGCCGAACGGGAAGAGGAGATTAATCGCATTAAGGAGGCTGAGCAGGAGGCGTTGGCGCGTGCGTTGGGTCTACCTGCCGCCCTCAAAAGCTCTCAAAATGCAAATATGACGCCACTGGGTGGAAAAGAGGTGCAGAGAGCTATTCAGGAGGCAGGTGCGGCGGATGGGCGAGCGGAGAATGATGAACCCTCCAGGGGCGTTGGGTTCGGGGTTTTTAGGGGGATGGGCGGGATGAAGGCTGGAGATCAGGGAGATATGATGGAAGGGACAGGGTATGAAATGATTAGCCCGGATAATGGGATGGAGCGACGTGGCAGGCGAGGGGAGCGGGCCCGGAGTGGGCGCGATGGGGGTGGCGATCGTCGAAGGAGAGATGCGAGTAGGGATTCAGATCGCGGAGAAAGAGATAAAAGGAGTAGGAGACATGAAAAAGACGATGAGCGCCACGGAAGACGGAGACGCCGCTCCAGATCTCCAGATAGTGATCACGGGGCAGTACACAGGCGCCGCTCGATATCGACTAAGAGGCGGAGGCATCGTTCGAGGTCGGGCGATAGGGCCTCTTATAAAAGATATCGACAATCATCTAGATCGCGGAGTCGAGATCGAAGGCGAGGGAGAATACAAGAGGAGAAATATCCCCGTCGTGAACGGAGTCATTCTCCCGCTGAGCGTCGTAGGCATCATGATCACCGTTCCTGGCGAAAAGATGACTATGATCGAAAAAGATAAAAACACACGCTTATTAATGAGATAACGATGGCCGTTGGAAATACAGGAGTTGGCAGGAGTCCGGCGCTGGCGTATTTTACAAGATTTAACATCATATGTTACATTCATCTTGCTATAACCTTTATATCATAGGTATCCTACCAAAAAGCCACGAACCGTTCTATGTCTATGTATAAATAAATACCCCTTTTAGATGATACTCTTACAATTCCTCATGGCCGGTCTTTTGATTTGTGTTCAGATCCGGCATGACCATCATCTTGACCACTAAACTCGTCCATCCGGTGAAATGTTGTGTTCGTTGACCAGCGCCGGTCTCAGGATTATACTGCTCCCACGCAAAACCAGTCCTTTTCCACTGATTGAACACATTGTCGACAATGTTCTTGCGGAGTTGGGCATACATCTGGCGTGCTTGTTCTTGATGTGGTCCAGAAACCGTGGCAACATCCTGTTTTTCGAAGAAAGTTAGTAGTGTGTTCTTGGAGAGAGCCTCAGCCATAACAGAATTCCCAGATCCGATTTCGACTTACAAGAAGGTTCTTGAGAATCAGGTAGTTAATGTTAATCCAAATGGGACTTCTCCAATAGTTCTCGTCTGTTCCATAAAACTCGTCCTTTTTGCTCAGACTACGAATACCGTAGTCACTCCACAGCTCCTCTGGATCCTGGATAAGATCCAAAATAGGACCCAGCCGCGGACTGTCCGCAGGTATCAGTCCCGTCATAAATGGGAAAAGCGATACGTATCCCTTGTGACAGACATGCACATGCTCCTCATAGTCATCAATGGTTGCATCGCAATAAGTTTGAGCAGTTTTGTCCCAATGGAGATCATCGATATTCCGAGTGATCGCAGTCTCGTATGTCTTAAATTCTTGCACGTCGTCGGCTTCATCCAATGCTTCAGCAATCCGTCGAATCGCACGGGTCATCATTCCCATCCAGCTAATCAAATCTACATGGAGTTCGCCAGGATGGGGAGGCTGAGGTCTCGGGTAGTCATCAAGTCCGGATGTTAGAATGTGTTGCACAGATCGTCCTCGCCATCTGTAGGATTCCTTCGTAGAGAAAGCTTCCCGATCATACGACTTAATGTCACCCCACTGTGTTTTCTTAAACCAGAAATACTGGCGTTTAAGTAGAGGGTAGATAGAGCGAAGATACGAAATAGCAAGCTCCGGGTGTTCCAGATATTCCGAACGGAGAGCCTCAGCTTGTTTCCGGCCGTCATGCTTATTTGATTGGATTCGCTCCACAAATGCCTCGATAATCATGAATAATGTTGGAGGATTTGCATAATGTGGATATTGGACCTGGAATTCCTGGGGCACCTTGCTACGGGCTTCGGGGCCCAAGATCTGTTCGCGTGCAATCCAACCATCCTCATCCATGAGATTGAACCAGCTTTTCGTTATTTCCAAACTACCACCTGTTAGCAATTGCCATCAAAATCTGGTTCAGCGTTAAAACATACGTCAAGTCGAGGTCCCAATCAATAACAGGGACCAAGTGAAATCCTTCATCCCAGAGGAAGCCACGAGGGAAGAATGGCCGCGACGGGATACTTGTAAACAACTCTGAAGGGCCAGCTAAGCTTGGCTTTGCCTGTGCGCGTGCTTGTTCTGTCTCTTCCCAAAATCCTTCGTTTTCCTCTTCGTATTCTGGTGCATTGGATCGGTCGACAACTGAATCACCATAGAAATATCCGATGCCGCCAACCAAGTTCGAAAACATGGCTTTCGAGAACTCCATGTATTTTGGCACGTTAAAGGGAGCCACGGGAGAAAATATCTTCTTGAACTTTTCAGAGAACAAGGCTGAAGCGGTTTTAATCTCTTCGGTGAGTGTCGTTGCTGTGAGGTATTAGACAACGGTTTATATCCTCCCCGTTTGTAAGGGACTAAAATGGGTTCAACCTACCAGTCAAGGGTTCAGGCGACGAGCTAGATGAGAAAAGAATGTCGAACTTTCCATTTCCACAGTCAGCTAGGGGTGATCCAGGGGTGTAGTGTTATAAAGTATATACCTCAAATTGGCCTTGGAAAACCTTTTGCACAAAATGAATATTCCCAACATCGGGCTTATTCGCGATGGTGAAAAGTTGCGCAGATGAAGGAGGATTATCCGTCCCGTGTTCCTTCAAAGTACCTTCAACCTGTTCCTTCAGATGGGCAAAAAGAAGCGCTTCGGACACCAGCATTAACGTCAGCACAAACAGGATATGTCCCTCAATTCGTATATAAGATATAAAGTACCTATCATACCTTTTGATTGCCAAAGTAAGTCCGAGTGCACCTGTAATCCAGCAACCCTCGTCCTATCCAATGGCTTGTCGTCATACACCGAATGGGTTCGGGGGGGGTACTCATTACTCTCCGGGCCCCGGGTAATGTCGAAAGTAAAATCACCAAGACCAATTGTAGATCCCGTGAACTTCACGTCCCCCTTGTATCCCAGAGCATCAGCCTCGTTGGCGAATTGCAAACTCCCCAAGCCTTCGAGCGCGGCGTAAAAGATCATCGTCGTTGCCTGGTCAGGGGGCGCATCCGGGCGAGGAGTGCCCTTGATACGTGCACCCCAATTCCCTCCATTGCTTCCGCCCGGAACCTTTATGAAGTCGATCGTGAGGTCTATTGAGTTCCCCGCATCGTGGATCGTCTGGCGGCCTCCCTTGCGGATATCGTACTCATCCCACCCATAACCCGCCATGCCCTCGTTTTGTTCGCATGTATGCCTAAACTCTTTAGGAAAAATTAGTACGGCACAAAGCAATTAATAAAGAAAACAGCGACGTATTAGCACCGGGCCAACTCAGGGGTTCCTCCTCGCAATTCGGGCCTACCTACTGTCCTGTACAGTATTATAGTCGTCCAGCTTCGCCCACATTAACCCCATAAGCAAGCTCTTGGGAATCCGCGGGCGGACACCAAAATATAAATTCGGCCTATACGGGCCCCATAATAGCGATTCATTTAAGGCTCTCCCTACCTCATTTGCCAATATCGGGACATTGTCGCTGGGAGCTACCGAGTCCTGGTCCGCAGCCGCGAGGGGGGCTATGGATAGTAGCGAAGCTAAGAGGAACCGCAGAGCTAACACCATTGTCTCTGAAAAAGATACGGGAATTTAAACCATTGGGACAAAATACTGGAAATTACAACTGTGGGTAATTTCCCACAGCGTCCGCGGGAGAGGTTGGTTGAGCTGAGCAGGGGAGATGGTGCTGTGTCGCGCGATAAGGATATCTGTCCGATTGGACGGCGTTGGAGGCTGTGGTCCGAGCTTCTTTCACCAACAGCATACA
The DNA here is from genome assembly GCA_003206725.1 of Blastomyces emzantsi. Taxonomy (NCBI): domain Eukaryota; kingdom Fungi; phylum Ascomycota; class Eurotiomycetes; order Onygenales; family Ajellomycetaceae; genus Blastomyces; species Blastomyces emzantsi. The sequence goes on along the minus strand of QGQJ01000355.1, from coordinate 42,107 downwards.
GATCACCGTTTTCGAGGTTTCTAGGTAGTCTCCATTAAACACTGGGGTATTGGAGCCTAAAGTTCCAGCACTGATAGGCGTCGACCCCCCTAAACCAATGCCTAAAGTGCCCACTAGCCTTCAAGCATGCAAAATTTTAAGCTCCCTTCCCGATTACACTATAATTCATGAAATTCGCTTTAAATACTTTAAGAAATATAAGTTTTGAGATTATTCCCACTAAGTAAAAATGACATCCATAAAGCCATTTCTCAGTCTGCTTGATCATACAGAAACATCATGTAACCCCACATTTTGCTGGAAATCGAAGGTCGTATCGCACCAAAAAGCAGCTTAACAAAATGAAAGAAATTAAAATTAAAATGAGGTATTAACATAAAGCCGGAAGGCTAAAATTTTAAAGTAGAATCAATGGAACGAGGCAGAGGGACATGGTAAGAGTTAAAAAAAAAATGGTATCAAAATGGAGAGTGAAGACCAAAAGCCGAACAATCCAACTTTCCGATACCGTTCATCCAATATAAGGCTATCACCGGAGAACAAAAGTCAAATCTTCAGCATTGGTATCACGACGAAATCTAACGTTCGCATCGCTCGAGGTTCCGGCGGACTCACCAAACCCACCACTGTATCTCAAAGCTGCGATCGCGATATCAAGCGTTGACGGTCGAGAATGCATAAATAACGGCCTAGCCAATGTCCGGCCCACAACACAGATGCATCCCACTATGGCCATTGCCACGCCTAGTTTACTTGATTGAGAATCGGTTCCATACCCCCAGACACGGAACTTTTTAAACGAGGTTAACTCAGGATGTTGTTCCATATCGGCGCCAGACTCTCCTAGCTCAGTGGCATTGACGAGAGTATGACCAATGAGAGACAGAGCATGGTTGTAAATGAGCCTATGCTGGTCCAAGACAACATTCGTAGCCTTTCTGAAGGGTGGTATATCCTCGGGCGTCATAGGTAGGGGAATGCTAGCTAGGGATTCGACGCTAGCTACCAAATTGGATGCTGCGAGGCGATTGCCATCCACTGTGCCAGATCTGGGCACTGACCAAGCGGCAAGCATCCAGTCAGAGTGCAGGAATATGCTCTTTGGCTGTTTGTCTTGGGGAACAACCAGTTTGACGATGGTGTTGTTGATCTCCAGGGGTGTTAGCGTCATTGTATAGTAAGGGAACATAAGGTGTGAATTTGTTTGACACACTACGGTGGAATTTGGCGTGACCATGTTTGAAAGGGTATATTCAACAAATTGTATATTCAAGTGGAGAGCCGCCTGTCTTGGGTTTCGAACAATAAGGGACGATATTCGATCCCAGTCACAGCTATCACTGGTTTCACGATCCACAATACAGTGCTCCTTATTTGCAGGGATTCCAAAGGACCTCCCCACTGAGTACATATTCACAGAAACGTTTCTACCAGACTCTGTGTCTGTTTCTCGGATCGTAAAGTTTGAATGGGCAACTCTAGCATCCTTCCAAGGAGATCCAAGGCGGATGCACTCATAATAATAACCGGGTTGGCTCCGGGAAGTTGTATTATAGCAATGTACCGACTTAGTACTTGATAGTTCGATGTCGATGATACCAGCCGTGGTGCAAAAGCCCTTGGTTCCAAGGCTAGGGCCTTCGCGGTGCACTTCAATGTCCAAGGTATTCCGATAGTGATTGAAGAGATCAAAGTCAAGATCGCGATCGGGCAGAGCACGTTTCGCCTCCTCAAAGGTATTTTTGGATTTCGAATTGAAAATCTCCATGTAATCAAGACTCATCTCTCGCAGCACCTGTCGACTCGGCACCCATACATGGTGGATGTCTCCCCATGTCGAAGAATTATAGGAGAAGGCCACATTACCATCCGCCAATATCGGTTCCAGCACTGTAGAACCATTATCCCAGAGTAAACGGCGCCATTGCAATCCCGCGGACATTTCATCCACACTCGAAGAATAGTAATCAGTGCAAGTAAAATTACCTGCTATCAAGGCCGACTCTTCACAGCTGCGGAGGTTGCTAATATGCTTTGGGGGATCAGATGCAAGCATCATCCCGAAAGCCCCCTGTGTAGGAGAGTTGACTTCTGTCCACCCAAGGGAAGGGATAACGAGGACCGCAACTGCAGGCCCCATCAGATTGCACGTGATACAAAGGAGTAGAGCCAGGATAGCGAAAAACCAAAGAGAAGCTTTGGATCTTCGATGCGGGACAGATGAAGCCAGGTTATTAGGAGTTCGAATCGACCTCCAGAACGTAAAACTAAAAGGGCTCATGACATTGGCAAATTCCATGTAAGTCAAGAAGTAGCCCACTGGAAGGCCACGGCGCACGAGTAGCAGCATCGCGAAATCCAAAACAAGGCTACTGGCACAAACTGTGAACCAGACCTCAAGAGCTTTGGCAACTAACTGTAATAATCCCAGCACCTCATGATCCTTGTTGTCCAATGCAACGGTATGTTCTTGAAGATTCCGCCAAAGATTGCAGTCATCTTTGTAGCCCGGGATAGCACAGGAAACGCTTGCTCCGATAACATACTCAGTAAAATTTAACCAGAGCGAGGCGGTAATCGGCAACAGCCACGCGAAACAGAAAATATCGAAAATCACGTTGTGCAGGGTAGCGGATTTGTACCAAGGTGTTCGAGTTTGGACATCTTCGCGGCTCGCGTGCGGTTCATTCTTTTCTCCTTGGATTGCCCTCGGCGATTTTGGTGTATCGGACGAAATATTATTATTAGCATGTCCGAAGTGGCCGTTCGGCTCCATATCGTCTGGAGGTACACGCCGATATTGCTAGTGGGAATGAGAAGGGGCAGTCAAGCATGAAGCGTTGGTATGGAAAGAAGGACACAAAACACGCAAAGACGCACCAGGAATATCAAAGACGTATTAATATTAGCCTTGTCGTCCGCCGCTTTCCAGAAATTGCAGCGTAGGCATCCTCGCATGGCTTCATCAAAAAGTAGAAGCAAAAAAAAGGATCCAAGGGCAGAGTCGGGGGATATTAAGCCGCGAAATGTCAAGGTTTCTGCTCCATCATGGACGTCGAACGGGGTCCAGCGAACAAATCATTGACTCTAGTGGGGATATCAATCCCCTTGCTGTGTCGATGCCGCAATCCTATAAGGTTGCAATCGAATGGTGCCGATCCAAGCATCACGGTAAGCAGTCAGAAGAAATCGGGACGGCTTTTCACCAATAGGCACAAGGCTTGGAAACATGACCGCAACGGGCTGCCTGGTGTGACATGCGGAAAGAACATGTAATGGGTTCTCATTTTCGGGCTTCACGGCCGGCTGTTCCTCACAAAGTACTCTGTGGCTTTATTTGATACCGGTAAACGCATTGCAAAACTCTGCAAATGATCACCCCTCAGGAGAGGAGGGGGACTTGTGTGGAAATACGGCGAACAGAACCAGTCGATGAAAGTCGTAGAAGATGGCTGCTGCCATAAATTCAGCGACGGTGCTTCAAGCACCACCTCGGACAATGGCAATAAAGACATTGAACGGGTGGTGGAGAGGGGTAGCCTTGAGTTAACTTTGTTCAACTGGAAGATTTATGCAGTTGAAAGCAAGTTTAACTTCCTGTGCCAGCGAGACCACGAAATCTCACCATACTGGCACAATGGCCAGCTGTTGATGCCGTCAAAATGTCTGGTCATGGATGTCAGAACCCCCGCCATTTCAAACACATTTAGCCATTAGCAGAGTGACAGCTCACACATTTTTCAGTATCCGATTTTTGCGTGCAGGTGAACGTTCTCTTCAACCGACAGATCTGCAGAAGATATGAGCGAGTGGTCAGTGACAGCATCAGACGAATTCAAATACAGCCTAGCAGCATGGTCAGATATAATATCAACCAATCCACATCATTCCTTCACAAAAATAAAACATGGTCAGCCAGCAAATCCGTGTACAAGCAGTGACTGATTTTTGCCCGTTGAAAATATGTCCATCGTGGAAATTTTAAACCCTTCAGAGGCTTTTAATTCGTTGTTTGGGCAAATGTGCGGGTTTGACCGCCATCATGAGCCGTTTTTCAGCATCTCAGGCCAACAAAGCATCCAGCAATACGATACCGTTGGGATGGCATGATCGCCAACCTTAGAGGCTTAACTATGAGCTATCTGGTCTCTAATGCAGACCATATTTTGATAATGGGCCATACGCTTTGACGGGCCCCAGCAGCCAAGCTGTAAGTAAGTATCATGTCAATGGACTCACAGTATATCACTTCGGGCATCGAGGGGATTATTCTAGCAGCAAGCCCATGGATGAAGATACATAAACCGGTGTAAATATCTTCTTCATTCAACTTGATATTTGATCTCTTTGAAGCTGACAATCCTGATTATTTATCTTCCTGCCAGCCATCATGTTGTTCAAAACCACTTTTCTTTCACTCAGCCTGTGGATTCTCTCTGTACGCTCACAATCGCTGCAGCAGGCCCTTCGTGACAATGGACATACTCGATTTGCCGACTTTCTTGCAAGTGATCCTCCATTTGAATTAGATCCGACTGCATCTTCCGTTTTCATCCTTGCTCCGATAAATGCTGCCTTTGATGATCAAGCAAAAGGCATCCTGGGTCGCAGAGCAGCCTTACAGAAGGATTCAGCGGAATACTACGCTGGTGATAACGGGAACTCGAGACGGGGTTTGTTGACACCTTCTGAAACGGTGGTCGAAACATTCTTTACGAACCCTAAATACGTGAATCTCAATGGCCGTGGTCAAATCTTTGTCAGGCAGCCAACGCTGCTGGGATTATCGGAAAGGATATCCAGCGGCCTTCAAGAGAGTGTCAACATTGTGTCGGACGATATTCCATTTGACCAGGGAACGATCCGCGCTATTGATGGGTAAGAAACACACAAGGAGGCTAAATGTGTAAACAATTGCGAAGTCCATGCTGACAGGGTCAAAAAAGCTTTCTCACCGTGCCCGAAAGCATATCCACAACTATCGCCAAGATAGGTTTTGGGCCCTTCGCAGAATTCCTCGAGAGTACCGGCATTCTCAGTATGATCAATGTCATGCCAACCCTCACCCTTCTGATCCCCACGAGTTTTGTTCCTCCGTCCCCCGATCAATTTGATGAAATTATACAAATAATGCAACAACACGTTCTCATCGATTTCCCGGGGTATACCTCGATGCTCGAAGATGGGCAATCATATCGCACCCTTGCTGGCCCTGGGAAGGACGTCACCGTCGAAATTAGGGGAGACTCCTACTTTATCAATGGTGCTCGAATTGTGCAGGCCAACATAATTGTTGGCAACGGGGCCATCCACGTGCTCGATAGGGTATAAATATTCCGCTTCGCGTCTAACATGTAAATGCTCTTGGCTAACATTGACGAATACAGATGGTGAACGCTCCCTCAGGCGGACTATTGCCGCTAGCATAGCTCAACATGACTCAACCCCTTACTATTAATATATTTGCTAGCGATCCTCTGCATCATCATCCTTTTCTTTGGGCCCATTTTCCGACGTTATAATGGTTACACGAGCTGGATGACGAATGGTTTGCTGTGTTTAATGAGGTTTACGAAATAGCGAACAGCTACTTATTTTTTTGGTTCATTTTCTTGTTGCCTCCCTCATGCTTCCTTTATTGTGAAACACATTTTCCTGCCTAATAGATGGAATAGAGATTATTAACAGGCTTCTCACTCCCCTGAACTCTGATGTGCTTCTTGTCCTGAAGCGGCCCCTCATTCACGTAGCCCAATATTTAAGCTTAAATTAGCTCCCGAGCCAGGCCTCTACCCCAACTCCGCAAATAACGAGTATCAATTTACAGGATTTTACCGAGACAAATGTGATAAGGTAGCCTATATTTACTGCACAACTTTAGTCTCATGGAGAAAATTTCAAAACGGAAGAATTTTAGCAAGGATAAAATCCCTATGAAAACGTTTCATCAATGGTACCGGTAAATGAATACCCTCCTATGGATACATTCAAAAGAAAAAAGAAAAGAAAAAAGATAATATATATCCTTGCCGAATAGCCCAGCAGACCGACGCAAAAGAACAGACTGTCATGAACAAAACTCTACGAAGATTTCACTAGTTTTAGCTTATGTCTTAAATATATTCTCAACAATAAGAATCAAAAGCACCATATGCATGTGCATACGGAATACAAGTATTTCAGATGAAGTATCTTCAACATCCGTCCTATAAACAATAATCGTAACTGTTTACGCAGAATCAAATTACAGAAATTTCCTCGGATCCAGCCCCGCAATACTAGCACTCTTCGCCTGTCCTTCAAACACAAACTCACTTATCAGCTTCCCGGTCCCAGGGGCATTCTGGATCCCCCAACAGGTATGGCCCGTAGCCATGAAAAGCCCCTTAATGCCCACCTGCCCGATCAATGGTCCAGCGCGCGCTATCTCCACGTTCGGTAGATAGCAGGCTTGTCGAATAATTACCTCCCCCTCCCGAAGAACCTTCGACACACTCCCGATGGAGTCGATGATATCCTGGCACCGGGCCGGGTCAACCTCGACGTCTGCGGTTGTGTCGGGCAAAGCCACGAGCGTATCCCCCTCGCCACATGCATAAACGGTATCATCTGGTCTAGCATAGATCTCAGGAGAAACTACTCTTGGCCGCACTTTCCCTTTCTTTGCGTCCGACAAAGACCCGAATCCAGCGGGCAGGGCAAGTTCTGTAAATAACGTGTACGCGGAAACGGGACGCGCAGGACGGACGACGACACTGTGTGCGCGTAGAGGAGATATGGGCGCACGAGGGAAAATGTTCCGTGTCCATGGCCCAGCAGCAATAACCACATCCGTTGCCGCGATGGTCTGCGAAGCACCCGTTTCCTTCTCCGTAAAAGTCACAGACTGAACAGCATCCTTCGAGTGATCAATCTTCGTGACTTGGCCAAGTACAACCCTTGCGCCCTTATCTTCCGCCAATTGTGCCACAGATGTAGTGAAGAGATACGGGTGTACTTGCGCCGTCTCCCCAGGGCCACTCATTTCTTCATAACTCTTTAACGCCTCCGCATCAAACCAGTCCAAATCCCCCGGGAAGCCCGCGGATTTCAATTCCCTCATCGCCTCCTCACTCCTTTTTTGCAACGACACCGCTGCACCAGCATCTTGCGGAACTTCCACAGAGTCATTGTCACCAGGCTTGTTCACCGTCCATGGACGGCCCTTCGCGGCGAGTTGCCCACAATTCACCTCCCGATAACCCCACCGCTCCTTGCCATTATGTTCACATGCCAGTTCAGCGTGCAACCTGTAACTGAGCGGCACGATGCTGCTCGGAAAAGCCCATAGCGCAAGAAGTCCACCAGCCTTGCCAGAGGCGCCGCCTGCGATCTCCGTCGCTTCGAGGATTGTAATCTTGTGTCGGGATGGGTCGTAAGCAGGATGCCTTGTTAGGAAGTAGGCTGTTGAACAACCGATTATCCCTCCGCCTATGTAGAAGTCAGATCACTCATGGTTAGTTTATTCTTGTTGTGGTTTCGTCGGGCGATTGAGGCGTGGTCGTCCCCGCGCGCCCGTCTCATTCAAGAATTGGGTGCGGGGAGCTGAGGGTAGCAAAGACGGGGTGGGATGGATGTGAATAGTACCTATCACAACGATATGCCGCTCCTGGCTTGTCATAATACTGCGGGATGCTATTCGAAGGATGTTAGATGTAGTAGCTAAGATATTTTGAAGGGCGACCTATGAATAGAATTGGTGGTAATTGGCCTGTAGAGTGTGCCCTGCTTTAAAGGCGGGCTTGGGTGAGGCACACCTTACGTCAGAAGTGCCGGAGCTGTAACAAGATTTATATTGTTGGACATTTTGAACCGGTGGATGTTGACGAACCAGGCAGAGAATCCCAGGTTGCCCCCTAAAGGTTAAGACTAAGCCTATAATCTCGGTTATTGGTCTTTGCATTCGATGTCCATAATGGTGCGTAAGAGGGAAAATAGAGCAAAACCAAGTTTAGATGCTACAGAAAATATATGATAGGAATCAATCCATCAACGCCCAAAATGGTACATGTACATGAAGAATTACCCAGACAAACACAGAAAAGGACCCAGCGCAGTAAAAGAAAGGGACTAAATCGGTATGAGCTCGCTCGAAACGCTCTGCAAACTGTAACAAATAAAAAAAGGAAGATCAAAATCGCCCCAAAGAAAACGAAACGAGTTGACAAAATCTCCAATTTAGCGTGTCGGACTCAATGGCCTGTTAAATCCTCCTTGCCGGTTCATGTACTGTCTGTACTGGGTCTTCTTCTCCTTGCGTACACCATAGACATTGTTTCCAGGTACTTTAGTGTTCTGCGTAGTTCGAAATGACGAGAATCCCATCGTCTTCCGAATCAATTGGTCCAGCTCATCGCCATCCGCACCATCGACATCCATGTCCATGCTGTCAAGCATATGCTGGGTTTGAGATTTTGTTGAACCGTGCCGTCTCGATTCAGAGGTCCCATTCACCCTCCCCAAGTCCCGGACCTGGTCTCGTGGTGGGGGGGCATCTCGACGGTCAGTTCTCGCGCCCCGCAGCCGTGGAGGTGACCGTGACCGTCGAGGTCGCGTAAATGTAGTACCATTTCGTGTAGGTGAGGGTGCTGGGGAGAGGGATCGGGTCCATGACCTATCACGACCACGTTCGCGGTATCTAGCGGACTTCCCATAATCTCCTACATACAACATCAGTACACATATTCAATTTTCCATCATGAACATCAGGACAGAGAAAAAATGAACCAACCCCGTCTGGTATATCTGTCCCTACTTCCGCTCCTATCTCTATCCCTCCGCCCATCCCGATCCCTATCTCTATCTCTATCCCTTCTTTCCTTGGACCTGGACCTGCTCCGATCTTTCCTATCTCTCGATCTGCTCCGGCCACGTCTCCGGCCATCCCTATCTCTAGAGCGGGATCGTTGTCTACGATCATCTCTCAATGCGTTGCTCCGTTTAATATCGTCTCTGGTCGACGCCGCCTCTTGTCTGGATATGCCGCCATCTGCCTCGTTGCTGCCGTGGTCGCCCGCGAAGGATTTGGACTCATTCATCTCCCACATAGTCGAGCTATCCGTCCTCCTCGCGCGTTTGGCTGGAGGTTCAGCCATTGTCATTGTAATGCTTTCGTTGAAGGACTACCGGTGTGGACGTTTTGAGGAGAGACGTCGGGAGGCGAAAAGCGCCTCGTGTCAGATATTGTCGGGTCCTAATTATGCAGTATAAACTTTGTTCCCGCGAATTTATTGTGTAAAAGGGAAGGAGTCCAATCACAGCCCACTTCGTTGTCCTGTTAAACAAAAAAAAGTGACCGTGCTTCGATGTTGAAGAGGTTTGGATTGCTGCGAAATAATACGGTCGCCGGTTCCTGCCGCAGATGCTTGCTTTCCATCCAGACATCAAAATCCACTGCAGAAAAACACGAAGTGAGAAAATCGGCAAATAAGAGGTCAGCCTTCACCAAAAAAAAAGTCGAATTGATTTGGAGAGTTTTGATCTAAATTCATCATGCCATCTACAAGTGTTTCCCATCGTCGCACGCATAATTTGCTGTTAATATCCAAGCTACTGAGTCTGCGCACTTCCGCCTCGCCATTAACTCTCCTCCTAGACTCTTTGGAGCAGCCAGCTACCCCCTTGATCAGGGAATATATCAGAAGAGCAAAGGTGATATTTAAAATCTTAATCTCCTGTACTTTGCTTTGCTTTTCTCTGGTTTTAATATAATGCTGTGTTTTACGGTTGATTTTCCCGTAAACTTATTAAGAATTGTTTCAGGTGCCCCGCCGCCAATCAAATATATATATGGATACTTATATATTCAATATTTCATTCTAAATTCGATATCATGTTGGATATGTGATTTTCATAACATACCCTATTGATAATTATGTGTTAATTTTTGTCTTCTACTGGAAGGAGGTTTCAATGAGCGTCCCAGCTGACAGTCCTTTTTTAACAGCTATCAAAAATCCATGTTATATTTGTCTCCTTCGAGACACTGACCCGCCCGGATGGCGTTGATACATTTGTCCAGACCCGGCGAAAAAGCCTGGCAGCCATTGCGAAGGAAGTGATCTCTACATCGTCGCCACTGTCACCACATCCGTCAGGTCCAGTTACAAGTATGTCGTTCGCTTTCCCCCTTGTTCAAACATATTACTGTGATAGGGAAAGCCATGCTAACAGCACCATATAGGATCCCTTGTAATCATCGATTCAGTCAATTCGATGATATCTCGCAAACACGTCGAAGGCCAAGAAATGAACCTCGCAGCGTATCTAAGCTCATTGCTGGGGCCACCCCCAACCAGCCCACAGAGCCAGCATTCTACTTGTCTAATTTCCATATACCATCAAGATATACCCACCTGCCCACAGAAACAGGCACCATACGCCCCATCTCCATTATCCCTCTTAACATACCTCGCCACAACAATCCTCACCGTCCACTGCATGAGCCACATCCTCGCCGAAAAGGCAGCGAGGGACCGGAGCCTTATGGCCCCTGTTTTTGGTCTCGAGGAAGAAGCAGACGGCGTCATCATCGGCCGTCGCACCAATAACGGCAAGAGCGCCGATGATGACAGCAAAGGCCTCGTTATTGAAATGGAACATAGGCGCAAGAGTGGCAGAGGGGTTGTGGAATGGTACTATCTCCCTCCTGCGGCGAAGATTCATCGACAGCAGGCTAAAGAGGTGGCAATATTGCTCGACGACCATCCGCTGTATAGACGAGAGGAGGAACAGGGCGTTGAGAAGGAGGGATGGGAACCGGAGTCGACGTTTGAGCTGGGCTTGACGGAGCGGCAAAGGCTGGAGCGGGAAGGAGTTGTGTTGCCTTATTTCGATGCGCAAAAAGGAGACGGGCCTGGTGAAGGGGGTAGGATCCTTTATGACATGGGTGAGGAGGATGATTTCGATGAAGAGGAGGATGAGATTTGAATAATTGATGCTTTACAATCGTGGAGGCGAGGGGTATTATTCGTCTTGCCAAAGTGGAGGAGTAGAAGACCACTGCTGCAGCGCGGATGTGCAGGGTGCAAGGCTTTGGAACTTCCTCCTGGGCGTCTGCGGGTTAAATTCGCTGCCACAGGATACCGGACATGGTTGCCGCGAATCGCATAACCCGTCTGCTACGTAAGCTTGACGATTTCAAAAAGGATGTCAGAGCTAGTATGAACGACGCGACAAAGAATAGTGGAGGCGTGCAGAGGTTTAATCGAGCCGAAAGAAAGGTCGAGAAGAAAGAAACGATATCATTATTAAAACAAAACGCTATTTAAAAAAACCGCCAGCAGATTAAAACAAACATAATGAAACCGACAGCCGCAAAGGGTCCATACTACGATAAAGAGAGTATCAAAATTAGCAACACCTTCTGTGGTTACTTTTGGATATGTTTGATACACTCACCTGTTTCATAAGCAACTCCCAGTTTATCCGCACCGCCGCCTTACGGTACTTGAGACTGTCCTCTCTCAATCTCCCGGACATCTCGCCCATCCGCTCTAAGCTGTCACCCCGGTAAAGGAGGTCTTCGACATTCTTGACCATGTATTTTGTTACGTCTCGGAGTTCATCATTCAGCTTGTCCAAGTTCTGGGGGGCGCGGCTATCCTGGTAAGTTTTCATTGTTCGCTTGATGAAACCATCGAATTCGACAAAGGCGTATGGGCGTAAATTGGTGGAGAGGTATTGTGAAGCTGAATAGTTGGTTGTGAATTCGGTGGCTAGGTCACCAAGGTAGCTGAATGCGAGTTTGCGCGGGTATGATCGATCTGCGATGCAGAGGAAGCAAACCTCGTCTCGGATGACATAACTGTATATAAACGTATAAGATTCCGATGTATAAAAGGCAACAGGAGCTTTTCCGCAGAAAATGTGCCACTCACTGAAGGTTGTATTGCCCGGATTCTATAGTAGCTTGCGGTTCCGAGTTTCGATTCAATCGACGGCATATGAGTTTGGCTTGCGACTTTGGTTCGGTCAATATCTCCACCTATTGATGTTCTCCATATTAGCATAAATAACATCCTTCGCCTCCTCTCCCCTTTCACTGTAAACACAAAGCCGCACGAGTGAACAGTAACACTAGCAACACCAGCATCAGGAACACCCACCTGCTGCTCATCATCTACTGAAGCCGCAAGCGGAACGCCTAGATCAATCAAAAGCGCTTGTTAGCACAAAAGCCAGCCAGAATCTCTCGGTCAACAAGAGTTGCCTGGAACCTACCATCCAGCCTCCAAATCTGAGTTGATAGAACCATCCTTCACGCACAAGATCTGTTCTTTTTCGCTCTAGCTTGTCATTACCTCCTTATCTCATTGCAGGAATTCCGTGGAGCAATTTATATAACTGCAACGGAGGCAAAAAAGGGCTCCTTGTTGTTAGATAGCTTGTTTCAACAAGCCAGATCTCCACCCTTCGCCGGGTGAACTTTGTCCTGTGAAGCTTTCTTTGACAGGAGACGTCACTTGATGAGTCAGCAGTGATGGGCCGGCCCCGGAAACAGAAGGCGGACAGCGGCGGCAAAACAAAACCTAAGCAGACCGCATCCAAGTATGTTCGTTTCTGTTCACTATGCTAATCAAGCGCTGGAGCTGTCTATTTGACGTGTCTCCTATATACATATATACGCAGTTTATTTACCGTAGCTATTGCGGCAAAACTAACTATGTTGAAGATCGCGCGCATCACGCCGTACTTCTGGTGCAGCAGTTCCTCCATATGATGTTACGAATACCAAGACAAAGACCACCGTCACGCAACCGCCCAGGATGACCAAGGCAGGGCGTGTCAAGAAGTCTACTGGTGCACGACGGGGCCCGTCACGAACTCCTAAGAAAGACCCGTGGAGGGAAGAGCAATTGACAACCAGCACAAATTCTCCCCTCATTCATCTTGACCTCGCTGTAAGTGATTGATCGATTAGTATATTCAACAATCTCCGCTAGAAAGAACGAGCTAACTGTGGTATCTCTAGAAACTACTAGCGGACCCTAGGGCATGGACATGTCTCGATGAAGATGAGAAGAAGGAGATCATAGCTCTGCTTCCGGATGATATACAGCGATATGTTGACGCCGGTCCAAAGTTCGAAGGCCAAGAAGACACGGATACGCCCGTCATTCCACCCCTCCCTGAATCCTTTGTGCGATATTCCAATAACTGGCGTGATGCTGTGCGCCAATTTCAGTCCGACTTGGAGACGGGCAAGTATGATCCAGAATGGCAGCGCCAGGCAGCGGAAGCTATGGAAGAGAGAGCGCAAGGGAAGTTCGACAAGTTCAAGGAAGAGCAGTTCGAGGAGTTCTGGGGACAGAAACAGAAACTTGACTACGATGTTATTGCGGGAGAAAGTAGCAGGGTGAAGTTGGGGACTTTGGTTGAGAATGGTGTCGTTAGGGTTGGTGATGTCTGGAGATACTCGAGGTCGTTTGGTCGGGGACGTGAAAAGCTGCTGCTCGAAAAGGAGGTTCGGGTGGGTAATTTCCTTCTTTGTCATCTGCTTTCTTCTGCTCTGCCACAAGGACTTTTACCTGGCTAACGCGATCTTAAACAGATTGTAGACAGAGATGGCCCTGCTCTCACTTTCGCAATTCCTCCTGGCCAGCGTATATTCCTATGTAATACTTCTGACATGGCCCCGAAAACTTCGCACGAAGATATTCAGCCAGCAGCTGTTGAAATAGCGGCAAATAGAGTAAATAATAGCTCTCCGCTGGCTGAACAAGTTTTTCAGGAGGGCCAGGTTGACCCAAAGGCCGACCCTGTTACAAGTTCTGAGATTTTGGCGAAAACAGCAAGTTCAAGGCCTGATGAGATCATCCCCAATGGACATGCAAGCCCAACATTAGATACTCCGCCTATGGTTCATGAAAATCATCATGCCAGTGAATCCATGGAGGGCGCAGGTTTTGTGTGTACCGATACACCAGTAAAATCTTTGAGCCCCGCCGCTAAGCAGGAACCCATGAACGTTGATAACCTTGGGTGTGATAATATGCTTCCAGGAGTCACTGAGATGCTTTCATTTGATTCCGACTCGGAGTTGTCATCAGCAATAGATATGTCCTCTCCCCTATGTTGGAGGGAGGAAACTCAGCTTCCGGCCACCGGCGCAACGGACATCGGAACTAATGCTACTGAACCAGTGGCTGAAGCCGTACAGATGAACACGACACGAGATGAAAACCCTGTCTTGGATCGTTCGAGCGATCCGCATTCCGACGTACCGGTGACAGCTAATGGCAGTGATACCACTGACTCTGGTGCGGAGGCTGGAGTCAACAATGTCCAACCGAAAAGCCCTATCGAGCCAGTTCCGCCACGCTCTCAGTCTCCCGCAAACGCTGCCGTCAATGGTAGCACGACGGAAGCCACACCCGCTGCTGGGGTTCCATCCTATCCCGAACATGAAACGACAGCGGAGTCCACAGGTGAAACCACCGCTGACACTGCACCAGAACCTATGTCGGAACAAGCTCAAGAATCTATTCCCAAAGACGTATTAGTCAGCGGCGTCTCCGGACCTGGCCGCCTCTCTAACAAAATCCTAGAAATTGACGGCCGTATCACGGAGCCTCCCAATGGGAACGCCTGGAAAGAGTTCCGTTGTTACAGGGATAACCAGGATATGGGAAGCTTGTGGGAATGCAGGCAGTCGTGGTTTGTGAGGAACAAGTGATGGGGCACGATGGACTGAAATGTTTTTCGACCTCTATTTGCTTTTACACGTTTCCGATCCCTAGCCGTCCTGCCCTCCTAAGGTTGCATTTTATAAGGCGGTTGAATGATCCCTGTACCACCCTTCCATCATGTTCTATCAAATGCGTATGCGTATCGATAAACGCTCAATGAGGGTTGGTCCATCACGATCTTGGCATATGCAATACTTTGCGCTGCCCAAACTCTTTCGTCGTCACGAGAAATTCTATTTTGCTTCATATTTATTGCAAAATTCCCCCTCCTTTCTTTTTTTCTCTCTGGGACTCTCGCGGGATCCAGAAGATCATTTTCAATGTACAGCGTGGGTACGTGATATAATATCCGCGCTGGACAATGCTGGCGTTCTTCCTTATGATTGAAGAACCCGAAACCTTCACATAGCAAACTATATTTATTTTGCCATTTCGATGCAGCATAGTCACCAAGAAACTTCATTAGGGATATTCAAATGAACTTCTCAGTTAATGGGAATTTGCGATAAAATAATGATATACCACAATGACTTCTTCGCCACAATTCTTCTTGTGAACTCCAAGTGTTCACGAAAACAGTAGATAGGTACATCCAGCAGGACCACATAAGATCACCTTATATATATATATAGATATGAAAATGTATGTTTATTCATAAAAGCCCAATCACTCCCTCATCCCCCGCACCTGCATTTGATCCCTGCCCACCTGCGCCTGCACCTCCACCCGCACCACCCGCACCACCCGCACTCAAACTCCCAGCATCCGGATCAACATTAATATCCACCGCGCTACTACACTCGATGAAATCCTCCAGCTCCTCCGTCACCGTCTTCAGCTTTTCCTTGACGGCCGCAATGCCCTCCGCACCTACAATATGCCTAGCAGGCGGGTTTTCATGCCCGCCAATGGACGTGATGGCATGGATAGTTTCTGCAATCAGCACATCCAGATGCGCGGGACTCAGAGGTGGATAAATAGATACCACCGTTGGTGCGGATAGGGGTTCGTTGCAAGTTGAACCGATGTGCTCTTCGTCATGGTCGGCTTCGGTATATTCTATTTGTCTGCTTGTGTTAGGGCTTGGATTTGTTCCGTTGTTAGTGTGGGACTTTGTATTTGTTGAGGCGGTTGATGACGCGGATGGGGATACTGGGGAGGCGGACGGATACCCCTCCGGCGCTGCCTCGGGTGACTGGCTGTAAGATCCCTGGAGATTCGGGAGGCGAGAGAGAAGGCCGTTCATGATGCCGCGGAATAACGGGGCGTAGTTTGTGGAGGGGGAGTAGGCGGGGAGGATGGGAGGGACGCTGGTGATGAGGTTTGTGAGAATGCCGATTTCGATGCTGCATTGGAGGATTGTGAGGCGGATGTTGAACGGGGCGATTTCGTAGGCGAGGCTCTATTTCGTTTGGTTGTTAGATTCATATTTTTTATTATACGCTCCTTTTACTTGTTCCTTATTTTTTGTTCCTGGTCTACCCCTTTTTCCTCTCCTGCCATGAAGGGTTTTCAAGGACCTGCAGCAAAACGCACATCACAGAAGCCCTCTAAAGCCCAACCTGCTGCGCAGTAAACACCTAACCCAGGGGTACCTATATGACCGGCTGAGAAAATAATTAGAACTAGATTGCAGTCGTATGTCAAGGCTTCTCTACGTACTAATGCCCCCCACAACGAGAATATGGCCGGTTTTCTGCCTCCGAAATTGGGGTAATACCGCTTTAATTAGATTTACTGGGCCAAAGTAGTTCGTTTCGAATTGGTCCTTTACTAGAAGTCGGGTCCGTTCAGATGCAGCAAGTTCCTCGACAGCGCCAATTATTGCTGCAGATTTGGGGTTCTAAGTCAGTCATACATATTGATTGACACTGGATATATCCTCCATGCGATATTACAGGGGAGCGACTCGCAACAACCCACCTTGGCTCGTGCAGCATACCAAGATATCGACTCTTCCAAATGCGTTAATGGCCTCTGCCACAATAATTTGGCATTCATTCATCATTCTGCAATTAATTTGGCCATAATGAATCAGCTAAGCTATTCGTAGTCTAAGAACTTCTCCCTTGGCTTGCCGAGAACCAGATGCATCCAGTTCTCGATTAAGTATTCAGGGGCGGCAGACCTGATGTCAATAACCACAGGCTTCATACGCTCCCTATATCCTACACCTTGGGCAGAGAGCTCGCCCAGAAGGGCTTCAAAGTCAGCGCTGCGAGGATCTTCCCGTTCAGGGTTCGGCTCAGGGACGCCAGCGACGACAATATCTCCGTGGGCAAGTAGCTGGCGAGCTAGCGAGATGCCGATGGGTGAGGTTCCCGCTGAAATAACCCAAACCCGTGGTCCATCATGGGCAGGAAAATGAGAAGGCACGGAGCCTGGGGACGTAGGGTTGTCCGTCATCTGTGAATAATACGGCTGGAGGACAATTCCGGAGCATGACGATCCATGACAGTCATGCAGCGAGATGGATGACTTATAGCATTTACTGAAGTTTCAGCAAATCCATCACCCTGCAAATATATGAACAGAAAAATAAAAATACACCCCCTTTGAAACACGCAGATCGGATAACTTATACAAGCATATGGTGCTAGGACGGGAGTAATAAGGGGGTTGTGTTTTATATCCAGGCTGCGCCAAGCAAAACGCCACGTGACGTTCCCGGTGCTGACGTTGTCCAATCTGCCCGGAGCTATTCGCCGGAGCTCCGGGCTCACCGAGGTGGCATCTGTCAGCTTCCAAGGTTTGTTTAAAAAGGCCGCGATTGCTTTGCGACGTTGCTTCGTGCGCAGACGCCCATCCACCCCCGCAGAATTTTGGTATTGCGTCCAACAGTTTAGCAATATGTCGGGGCGCAGGCAACTGCAAGAGGAGCGGAGCTCAGGCGTAAGCATCCTCTCCTTATCTCCAACTCATATGCTACGCTCCCTCCTAGCTAATTCGATGATGATATAGTCTATGATCAAATCTGCCCTTCAGGGGTTGGCCATTTTCATCGCAACCCAGTTCTTCGTTTCGCAAGTATTCCCATCGTCAAAATCAGCGCAAAATGAAACCAGTGGTGGTTCTGTTCCTGCGGGGAAGTCCTCTATCCCAGCTTTCGCAGACCGGCCGGACATCCATACCATTACCAATGCGAGCATGGTCCCTCACAAGATCGCACCCATATGGCCTATGAATAGTTCGGTGGACATTTCCATTTATGTCTCGCCATCTACCAGTATTCCGTCATTGGATACTCTCCCAGAAGATGCAAAGGTGC
The DNA here is from genome assembly GCA_003206725.1 of Blastomyces emzantsi. Taxonomy (NCBI): domain Eukaryota; kingdom Fungi; phylum Ascomycota; class Eurotiomycetes; order Onygenales; family Ajellomycetaceae; genus Blastomyces; species Blastomyces emzantsi. The sequence goes on along the minus strand of QGQJ01000355.1, from coordinate 24,110 downwards.
TTGAGGAGAAGAATTTTACTATCGGTGATTGGGACGACACCAGGGAAATCGCGACAAGTTTCAAAGTGCCCAGGGAAGTCCAGCAAAACGGGACGTTGTGGGCTCATTTCTACATGTCGCTCACTGGACAGCCACTGGACCCAAAAGACAAAGCCTATAACTCTGCCAACGCTGTTTATTTCCGACGCCCGCTCAACCAGTATTTTCCCAAAAAGAAAGTGAAGAAACTAAAGAATCTCCTCAATGCGGATGAGACAGAAAAGGACGAGGTTGTTGTTCCACAAGTGACCCAAATCGGGTCATTCTATCACCCCAACTTCACCCTCTCGGTCATCCCGGATACCGGGGTAATCACTTTCCCAGTCATGGCTCCAGCAGCGCGACAATATCTCCAGCTTGAAAAAACAGGCGCGAGAGATGCTACCGGCCAGAATGGATGGTATTATCCTATCCTCTTTGTCAATACATTTTGGCAATTAAAGAGTCATATGACTGAACTGAACTCCACTGTTGAAACGCTACCGCTCCATATCACGTTAAAAAACATGCAGAACTGGAAATTTACCTTGTTGGCCAACATTGACGAGAATACAAAGCAAAACCAGAAACAAGCCGCAAGTGGCGGTCCCCTCCCTACTGGTGGTGACGGAAGCGAATTCGAAACCTTTAAGGAGATTTTGTTAGACACCAATAGTTATCTTTTGGCAACCACATTCCTCGTCAGCATTCTTCATATGATTTTTGAGGGGCTTGCATTTAAAAATGATATTGTGAGTGCATTTCTTGTTATATTTTATCCCATACGTGAAGTGCTACATCGCTAACACCCAAACAGTCTCACTGGCGCCAAAAGAAAGATTCGGTTGGCACATCAGTTCGCTCCATCCTTGCGAATGTCTTCATGCAAACAATTATCTTCCTGTACCTGCTCGATAACAGTGAGGGTACTTCATGGATGATCCTCGGTGGCCAAGCCTTTGGCATTCTCCTGGAAGCATGGAAGATCACCAAAACCGTTAACGTTCGCCTTCGTCGCCCACGACGGGGGTCGACTTTCTCGTTCCTGCCATACGTTATTGTCTTCGAAGACAAACATAAGCTCAGTGAGACGGAACAAAAAACCAAGGAATATGATGAAATCGCTTTCAGGTACCTTTATATGCTCGCGATCCCGTTGCTGGCTGCATATGCAGTTTACAGCCTAGTGTATGAAGACCATAAGTCGTGGTACTCCTATGTCATCGAAACCTTGGTGGGCAGTGTCTACGCTTACGGATTCCTTATGATGGTTCCTAGTCTCTACATCAACTATCGTTTGAAGGTAAGGATGCTCTTAAGACCTACTCCATGAATTTCTGTTTTCGCCATGATCCCAACTAACATTACTTTCCCCCTCAGTCCGTCGCACATATGCCCGGTAAAGCCCTCACATATAAATTCCTAAATACCTTTATCGACGACCTCTTCGCGTTCACCATCAAGATGCCCACTCTCCATAGAATCGCCACGCTTAGAGACGATGTTATCTTCTTTATCTGGTTGTATCAGGGCTATAAATATAAAGTTGACTATACGCGTGTCAATGAATTCGGTCAGGGTGGGGAGGAGGACGAAATTGAAGGAACCGAAGCTGATAAGCAGCCAAAAGCCCTTAAGGGCTCTGAGCCTACTACTGCATCGGAACCTGAGGCAAGTACATCAGGATCGAAAGCCAGAAAAGAACCCGCCCGCAAGCGGAAGTAAATTCGACTGTATATGGCTTGACCAGAGGGGTTGCAGTGACCTGACAGTCGGATCGGGGAATATGAATTCATCTGATAGTTAGTTTTAAAATTGAATAGAGGTACATAAAGGTTTTTTGTTAGCGTTGTGTAAAACTCTTGCATCATCTGGCTTTCAGCTTCCCCAGTTGAAATAATAAAATATATGGATATATGTGTACAAATTGTAATGGATGGGCTACTCGCAGGTCAGGTGATATAGCGTTTTGAAACTGCTACGAGAAAGGCTGCTCATATTTATTTTAATGTCCAATAGCCATCCGTCTTGAAATAAAAATTATATTCAAGAGAATTTCCTATGCAGCTAATGCGATTGTGTTTCTGCATTCCAAAGTCGAATGTTAAATGATTTGCTGGTTCTCAGCCCCGCGATCAGATAAACACTTATGTAGACGCGCCAATCGCGTCGCAAGAGCTGGGCCATTATATCATTGCCGAAACTGATGAAAGACACTCCGTGCCCGGTAATTCGAACATATATTTTTCCAAAAGTGTAATTGCACAAGGGCTTGACCTAAGGGATATCTTTTTGTTTGAGGATCTTATCATTTCTATTTGCCAACTCCAGTTTTCACGATAGAATGGGCACTGTATGGGCCTTTGGGAACGTCCCTTGAAAGCGCACTGGGAAGTTCATCCGCCAAAAAAATAAAAAACGTCTAAAGTACTGTAGAGAATATGGCTCCAGAAGGGCAACAAGGTGCGATAGGATTGCTACAAACTTCAGTTTGGTTGTGTGCATCTCGGATTCGACATCCAACTAACCAGTTCAATGGAATAGACACGGATTCTCCCCAGCAGGGAATGGAGGACGCGATTGAACAGCTGGAAAATGGTAAGAATACACCCAAGTTCATCCATATTGTGCATGAGGAATGAATAACTAACGTGCGCACGCAGTTGCTCCCCTCCCGCCAAAGCAGCGACACACGAACGTCGCCGACCTGGCGAAATCGATCGCGTCCGCCGCTTACGAGTCAGGCATTCCAACTCACCTGCTAGAGCGTCTAATCACTACCGTCTCAAAATCTAAACATCTAGACCAAACGACGATAACGACCATAGTAAAGAATCTCTACCCATCCGAGCGCGTGCGCCCTCGCACCGTCTCAATGGTCATCTCCTGCTTCGGACCCAGCAGAAGCAAGCCATCGCCTGCAACACAATCCTTACTGCTACGCTGGCTCATTCTAGTGTACGAGGATATGGAAGATCAATCATGCCTGTCAAGGCTCTATGCTGTCTTGTTTAATTTCCTGGACATGATCAGCCTACGCAGGTCACTATGTCATCTTCTCTCGCTAATCACGCGTAGGAAACATATAAAGCCATTCCGCATTCAAGCGCTCATGGAGCTAATGAGAAACACCGGCGGCGAAGAGCGGGAGCTTCTGGGCCTGCTGAAAGTTTTTAAGAGCTATTATCCTGACATCATCGTTGGGGATACCTACGCATCAAGCGGGCGTGCAACTTACTTCTTCAAACATCCCGATCCTGAGTGGGTTAAACAGATGAGACATATTCAAGACCGAACTGCCGCTTCCGGATTGCCAGGTAATGGCCACGGCGTTCCGCAGACTTTTCAAGTTGTGCGGCGCGGGGGAGTGAAAAGGAGTCGAATTGAGGTTGTTATCCCGGTCGTGCACACCTCCCGAGTCAAGCGAGATTTCACATCACTGGAGGAACTACGGAGCGCAAATGATTTCGTGCAGAAACTGGATAGGATCGAGGTCCCGAATCAAGTTGCTGCGGCCTTAGTAGATCCGCTCGCGCAAAGGTATTTGCTGCTTGTGAGGAATGAAGGGGCGACACAACGGTTAGAGAGTTGGTTGGATAGTTTTTTTGAGGACGAACTGGACCGAATACGAGCGGTTAAAGAGGGAGAGGATGAAGTAAATGACTCAGAACATCTTGAATATGTCCTTGATGCCCTTGTTGGGTTTGTGCGGTTTACCAAGGTGGGTAGTGAACTAAGTTTCTCTTCTTGCTCGTGGCTTTCGCAGTGTTGCTTTTTATATTGACTTCATTATTCTGCAGAGTATGCCGAAAGCTGTGGATAAGTTTCTGCGCAAGTACCTCCTCTCCTGGAACGGCCATGACATCAGAACTGCCATCCTTGGGCTCCTGGAGTATATACCCATACAGGATTACGATACCCTTCGACAGAATTACTTCATTCCACTAGAGAAAGCAATTCTAAGTGATGAACGCGAGTCAAAAGTTCTCATGCTTGAATACTACTCCTCTTTAATCCAACATTGGGGTTCAGTAATCCGCGCTACTCCCTCTCTGTCCTCTATACCTCCTCTACCTAAAGTCATTGGCAGGGCAGAGCTCCTTGCCCTGACTGTCCTTGAGAGTCCGCAGGGGTCTAAGTGGGCCGGAACCACCCAAAAACGATCCAGCACATTATCAGTACTTCAGTTTTATACCGACCTAGCAGGGCTTTTCAACCATGCGTCCACCAATGCTAACATACGCATTAAGGTCCCACAGCCGCAAATAATATATATACTTGCGTTCACCCAGACACTAAGCCATATGTCTACGCTATGTTCTGTACTGGCTGCGTATAAGCATTCTTTCGAAACTTCACTCGCGTCAGCGACACTGCAAAGCACCGGATCGCCCGATCAACCATTTTCAACAGAGGTAGTGTCTCGGTTTAATGGTTACGTGATCGATATTTGCAACCTGTTGTGGCGAAACAGAGGCTTAAACTCGGACGATCCTAATGCCTTGGGCTGCATTGTTCCCCCTGTAACGGTAAATGAGCTCTCGAAGTATATGCAGGCGTTAAGTGAGAGGCCTGGTTCCGCTGGTGGTGAAAAGCACAGATACCAACTTTCTTCTGTATTTTCATTAAGTCAAAATGTCGCACTTTGCAATGTCTCCTCTGCGTGTTTCAGGGGGATTGAAGAAGCATTAGCAGATACTCAAGGGAAATCTTTGTCTGTGCGATTGACAAGACCGGTGACGCAAAGGGCGCTGGCGGCGCTAGATAAAGAGGGAGGTATAATGATAAACTGGCAAGAATACAGATTAAAAATGCTTGAATGGCTGGATGGAATGGGAGCTGAAGGTGTTGGGAATCTGATGCGGAGTACGATGAAAGCGTTGCGGTAGTAGTATACACGATATTTGTATATTCGGTGATTTCCGAGGGCCGATTGATCCTATTGTTGTCTCTGTTTATAATGTAGTTGAATTGGTATATATATCCTGGACGCTGGATTCCTCTCGAATGGCATTGAGGATATCCTCGATTTCATCTGCATCTTCTCTCGATTGCAGTTCCACAACCGTGTCCTTATTCGGGTCCCAAATAATGTCAGCAGTCTCGATTTTCAATCCAGTCATAGCTGAAAGTTTATCACCAACGGCCTTCGTATCTGCATGCTCCGTGAATGCTCTGAGCCGACCTTGATCGTCTGTATCAACATCGATAGCTCCAGCATCGATGGCGTGCTCCAGGTGGTCGTCTACGTCCAATCCTTCGACCTTCTCAAACACGATTCTGCCTTTCTTCTCAAACAAATAGCTCGTGGGCGTGATTGTACCCCCGTATTGTTTAATTAAAAAGCGGATATCTTGCAGAGTTCTCGCTTTCTGATCCGTCATGCATTCGATCACAACAGCAACCGATGATGGTAGGAGTGCTTCAATCGTTACAGATTCAAGGGCTGCACCTGTAGACGATATACCTTGGCCACGCGCAATAGCAGCCTCAATTGTACTCTTTGACATACCGCTTCGTTTCGCTTTGTTGATGACGAGGGCGAGCCGGGGATTTGAGGTCGGATCTGGTCCAGATACTTTGCACAGTGTCAGTATATGAGGGATAAGAAAAAGGGACAGCAAACGTTCAGTACAGAGTTTGCCTACACTTCGACGCGTTGATTATGTCTCTGGCGTGGAGAATGCGCTCTTTGCTCTTTGCCGCATCATTTTTGCCCTTGTCGTGCCTGATTGTCGACCAACGGTTGTGACCAGCCTGTACGATTGCGGAGGAACTTAAGGCTCGACAATGCTCGCATACCCAAGGGCGCAGGCTTCGGGGCCCTCCCAAAAGTCTCAATCCAAAAGTAGAAGCCATGAGGTCTATAATAACAGTGACGTCGGCGCGAAATGGATGATGAATGGATTAGATCACAATTAAGATAATCTCGTTTTCAATGACACTTTGGGGCACCGCGGTAACTTAAGTTAGAGGATCGGCCCGACCGTTGATCCGCGCCGATGATATCTTGACAGTTCGATCTATGGGACGACGAACGACATCTGGCTGCAATCCTTTAAAACACGTTGAATCGTTTAGTTCGCGCAAATTGCGGATGTACCTGGGGGAATTCCTATGAAGCATCAGCAGCAATGGCGGCTCCTGATACCGCTGCTGCGCCATCCGCGGGGCAAGACACTGCGGACTCCTGCGTCGAACTAGATGTGCCCAAGCTTCATTCCCTACCCTCCGAACAACAAGACCTCTATCTCCTGAGGTTTACCGCGGACCTCGTCCAATACACCGCGACACTCGATAAAGCGGGTCTGTCTTCCCAGCAAAGGTTTATCATTCAGGAGCTTTTTAAAATATTGAAGCTTTCGTCACCCACTCCTACTAGGGTGATACGAAATAATGTCGGCCGATGTTTCAACACTATCTTTAGCAAGGGGGACCGAAGCACGCTCTACGACACCGTCACACATCTTCTGGGAATACTTAATGCTGGGAAGAATGATTGGGAACTGAAGACCAAGTTTGCTGCCGCTGTCGCGATAGGGGAAATATATGCAGGAGCTGGAGATAGTCTGTTCACTCAGTCAACCGTTGTCTGCTCCGCATTGTTGAAGCTATTCAAGTCCTCCCAAAATCATGCCGGATTGAGGAGCTCCTTATATATAGCCTTGAAGAGAGTGGTCGGCGGAATCGGTTCTCCCGTGGACGAACAAACAGCGAAGGATACCTGGAAGCATGCTCGAAACACGGCCACAAACGACAAGGCAATCGCTGTCCAAGCGAGTGCATGTTATTGCCTTGAGCAGTTGATTAAGAGCACATCCTATTTCGGGACGTTAACCGATTTTGAGAACCTCAAAGCTACAATTTGGAAAGTGATTGACAGCCCTAGTCCATCCGTAAGGCATGCGGCCGCCTCCTGCCTTGCTGCCATGCTGATCAAAGCTCACGCAGCCGGAGACCAAGCTCCGGACGTGCCACCTGCTCGGAAGCCCAAAAAGCAATCAAAAAAACAGCCGACTGCCCCTGATGGTGATGATGCAACCGAGCGACCTCAGTCGCCCCAGCCTTCTGCAGGTCGAAGAGTGGACCTTCATATTTCGTTCCAGCTCCCCGAGCTCTTAAAACAACTTTCTTTACAGTACTGCCGAAGCTCAACCGGTAACCGGGCAAGAGCAGGAATTGCTATGTGTTATAATCAGATTCTAAGGGGCCTTGGTAGCACCTTTGTCGAAGAGCACTATGCGGAAATTGCTGGTCACTTTTTAGTTACCCTATTAAATCACCCAACCATCACCTACAACCGATACCGACTACTGATGACCAGAAAATTTATCAAGAGCTTATTGGAGGATACTGTTGGTTGTGAAGTCCTCCGTGAAAACAGTCAACTTAACGCCGCCAAGTGGCTCACTAATGGCCTGCTTAAGGACTACCCGAAAGTGACCCAAGAGCGACTTGAGCCTAGCAAACATACGTTAACAAGTGCCTTGAGCGCATTATCTGCTATTATATCTTCTTTAGGCTCTGCTTTGGCCGTTATTGGGGACAGCTGTCGTGATGCGCTCCTTCAGGTACTTCAGCATCCTAGCTATACCGTTCAAATCCATGTTGCCCAATGCTTGCGCAACTTTGTTCTTGCTTGTCCTCAACAACTGCTTTCTTGCGTTACGGTCTGCATGAATAGCCTCAATAGGGAGATTGGTCAGTTATCCACTCCACGACATTCCACTAGACGATGCCTTGGATACGCCCATGGCCTGGCGGCTATGTTGAGTACCTCTCGACTACAGCCACTCTATGGTTCCGTCGATGTGTACGCACGGGTCCTATCACAAGCTACAGATCTCCTGAAAACAAGTAGCAGCTCGGAGTTGAGAATTGCAAGCACGCAAATCCAAGTTGCATGGATTTTAATTGGCGGCCTGATGCCACTTGGACCTAGCTTCACCAAAATTCACCTACCCCAGCTCCTACTATTATGGAAAAATGCCCTCCCAAAGCCTTTACCCAAAGATAACCTGGCTCAACGCGGTCCCCTGGAAATGAGCTTTTTGGCGCACGTCCGAGAATGCGCCCTTGGTTCAATATATGTGTTTTTGGAGTTCAACAGCAACCTCGTAACGGCAGACGGGTCAAGGCGTATTGCTGCGATGCTTCAGAATACAGTGATGTTTTTGGACAACTTGCCAAGGCTCAAAGCTGCGGAAGATATCTCTCAACGCCTATCACCTTCATTACAGTTAAAGGATTTCGCTACAATGATTCGTCGACGTGTTTTGCAGTGTTTTTCAAAACTAGTCAACATAGACCACGCAAATTCAGATGTTCTGTCGTTGTCGAATATCTTAGGCCTGGCGATCTCGTCCTTTGCCGATCCTGAGGTTATTTCCGCAAACCCTTTTGATACGTCAATTGCTAGTTCGACTACCCACTTCGATAATATTTGGGACCTTGACGACAATTTTGGATTTGGGGTAACAGGCTTAGCACATGAATTTGCAGTCGAGACTATCTCAGGGTGTCTTAAAGGAGATAACTCTCCCGGATCGATAGGGATGGAATCACCCAACCAAGGAATTGACCATATTGTAAGCTCCAAACTATCTGTCCTCGTGAATGGAAATCTAACTGCTCTCTGAAGTTGTTATCCCCGACGTGCCAAGCTAGGGAGCATGACTCAGTACTCCTCTATTCAGTGCCTGATCGAGATAACGGATCGTACTCGGACCCTCCCGATACCGAAGTTGTGAACGCAGCAATAGACTTATTTGCGAAGGCGTTACCATTACAATCCCCAAAGGTTCAGGAAAGTAGTGTGGAGCAAATAGCAGCCTTACTCTCCGCCCAAAGTTTAAACCGCAACCCTGGGCGAAAGGCAGCCATGGCAGTCAATATTGCTGTAGCTCTGCTCCTTGCTCTTAAAGTTGCCGTTAAGGAGACCCCGTCGGCCCCGGGGAGCTTGAGGTATCCTGCAACTGAGAAAGTTATGCAGGAGCTCATTCTGGTAAAACCTACCCTTTGCACAATGACTTATATATATATATGCTAAGGATAAACAGAGTTTTACCATCCACCCCGATCCCATTGTGCGTTGTATAGGCTCCGAAGCACTAGGGCGGCTGTGCAATAGTTCCGGGAATGCCTTTACTAATAGCCAAATCAACTTCCTCGTCGATTCTATCGTTGAAAACCGAGATCCTAGCACGCGTGCTGGATGCGCAACTGCCCTAGGTTGTATACATTCTCAAGTCGGCGGCATGGCGGCTAGTTTCCATTTGAAAACCATTGTTGGTGTCCTCATGTCTCTCTGTAGTGACCCTCACCCCGTCGTTCACTTCTGGGCATTAGAAGGCCTGGGGCAAGTGGCAGAATCTGCTGGTTTGACTTTTTCGGCCTATGTGTCAAGCTCCCTTGGCATGCTTGCCAGGCTATATATTGCCGATACCCATAACGAAGAAGCTTCATCTGTGTCAACATCCAATCTAGAAGTGGCATTTCCAACCACCGTGTCTATCAGTCGCTGCGTTGATTCGCTTATCAACGTGCTTGGTCCGGATTTACGGGATATCTCAAAAACTCGGGAACTGATTTTCACGCTCGTGAAAGAATTTCAGCTTGAAAAATCTACAGCGCTGGTAGCGGAGAGCTCAAAATGTTTGGATCATCTGTCTTTATATGCTCCAAACCACATGGATTTCTCCGCCTATGTCCGATGGCTTCAGCAGGAACTTGCATTGAAAAACACCACAATGCAGGATGCCGCTATTCGAGGCTTCAACAATCTGATGAAAAGGGATGCTGATTTGGTCATTCGCACTGCCTTGCCGAGTCTTGAGGATGAGTTTTGGCTAGCCTTTGACAGCACGACGGATAATGAAGCATTGAAAAACATTATCCGCAATTGGCTGCAGCAAACTGGGCTCACGGATACCGATGATTGGATACAACGGTTCCAAAAAGTCCTCACGAAGACGCGATTGAAACAGGATGATATTCCTCCATCTACCACAGTCAACACCGCTGTTATTCATGACATCGCAGACGACGAGGTGGCAGGATTTGCCGCAGCCGTTGGGGGAGAGCCTGGCGAAACGGCCAACGAGTCCACCTCTGGCCAGGAACTGCTCAGGTGGCAAACCAGAAATTTCGTGATGAGTTGCCTAAGTGAACTTCTGTCCATGGTCAGCAAAAACATATTACCCGATCAAACTATTCCCGCAGAAATGGCGTTGCAAGAAAGGGTTGGGGATATTATTCGAATGGCATTTTCTGCCTCCACTGCCAATGTCATCGAGCTCCGAGTTTGGGGTTTGAAAATAATTGATCAAATATTGAAGGTTAGTGCCCGTTGGCTTTCATTCTCTCCCCGGTCTACTAAAAAGAAACTTTCTCTAGATGTTTGGCAAAACCCCGGATCCCGATTTTGCGGAAGCGTCACTCTTGGAACAATATCAAGCTCAAATCAGCTCCGCGCTAACTCCTGCATTTGCAGCAGACTCGTCATCTGAGCTGGCCTCGGAGGCGATTAATGTTTGCGCAACTTTCGTTGGTACCGGAATCGTGACAAATGTGGATCGTATGGGTCGTATTTTTAAACTACTGGTTGTTGGCCTGGAGAACTTCGCGAGTATGTGTCTTACTTGCCTTTCCAGCTAATAACTTAGCTAATCCGTTCATTAGATAAACCTGATACCACAGAGATTGGTGACCTCAAAGGTCTTAATTCTAATGCGCGTGTTATGGTGAAGCTTGCACTATTCTCTGCTTGGGCTAGGTTGCAGATAGCTAGCAACGACCAGAATTGGTTGGCTGAAGTTGTGCAGCCGTATACCGCTATCCTCACTCCCCTGTGGCTCTCCTCCCTCCAAGAATTTGCGCGCCTCCGATTTGAGCCGGAAATATCCAGCACTCTTGGGCCCAGCGTGTCTGACAATCTGGACGAAGTGTATGCAGCATTGAACCGGGAAACATTATTAAAAGTATGCATTCTGACTTGGTCATGTCTTTTACCACACCACTGACATATATGCTCAATCTAGTTCTATCAAGATTCCTGGCTGAGTTTCGTTGATGCCATCGCAAGCCTGGTTGAGAAGGATAGCGAGTTTGTCTTCGATGCCCTTGATGGGAAACTCGAACCGTCAAAGGAAGTTGTTAATGTTGATAAACCTCAAGTAAATGGTGAGAAGAGGGAAAAGGGAACGCATATAAACTATCGCGATGAACCAGTCGCGTTCTTTTTCGTTCTCTTTGGCCTTGCCTTCGAAGCTCTGGTCGCGCAAAGCCATGAACAATCAAATCAGTCGTTGGAAATTCTGCGAGCCTTGCGAAAGATCCTCCACCCATCCGTTGCTGGAAACGCCGTATACCAACAGGCGGTATTTTCCGAAACTATGGATACGTTGGACAGATTAGTGATGACTGAAGGTTCTAGCGTACAAACGGTCATTGTCCAAATGGCACGAGATTTGGCTCTGCACCATCATTCTGCACCGAATAACCATCCTAGATCTGACAATCTGTCAGATGATATTGAGCAGCTATTCGAACTTACACGAAACATCATTCTTGTCCTTGCAGGACTCCTACCTAATCTCAGCGAATCCCCCACGCACACCCGCTTCAATATATCCGACGAGGCGGCCTCCCTCATTACACTATCTCTCTCTTCACTTGTCGACGTCACCTCTGTTTTCCCCTCCATTATCCGTGCGGATCTCCGCGCCTGCATTTTGCATATTTTCACGACAATTTTGGCCACGGGCATCTGCCAAGCCGAAGTCGTGCCTCGAGCTCTCCCCATATTTCGCCGCTTCATCCAGGGCATCACCCGCCCACCGACGTCAACCACAAATTCCACCAATTCTGAAACCCCACATCCTCCCCCCGAAGATCCGGAAATCGTCTCCCGTCAAATCCGCGGCTGCATCTCCAGTTTTCTCCAAATTCTCACAATTGCCCAACGCCGCGAATTGGAAACCTCACTGACTTGCGCCAAAAACACCCTCTTATCCCTAACCATCCTGCTGACAACAAGCACCCACGTAATACCGCCGCAAGATCCATTAATCCCTCGAGTACTTTCCGAGTTCCTCGACTGCTTACAGGACCTGGGCCTCGCGACTGTCGCGGCGGGCTGCCTCCGCTCCATCCTTCTGAGCCCATCCCCCCAAACCGCCCGCTCCCCGACAGACGACGCTATAGCTCGTTTCCTCCTCCCACGACTCATCGCGTTCATCACGAGCTTACCCGCCAGCGAGCTTGAGACGCCCGTAGACCCTGAAAACGTCAAGGGGACCGTCACGTTAGCTCTCGTCTCGTGTATCGGCTCGGGCGCACTTTCACCAGCAAGTGTCCCCACAGCAATGGCTCTGGTTATTCCCGCACTCCTGATGCGCGCGAAGAATGAAGGCCAGGGAATTTATAAGGAGATAGCTGGTACTCTTCTTGAGCTGGCGAAGATTGACGCGATGGCGTTTAGAGGTCTGGTGGCGGGGATGGGTGCTGAGCAGCGAGCTTTTACGGAGGAGATTCTAAGAAATGGGGGGATTGGGGGTGGCGGGAGGCAAGAGGGGAGGAATGGTGCCGATGGGGCGGATGATGGGGAGCGGAATGTGCCGAGTATTGCGTTGCGGATGGACTTTTAGAATTTTGTTTTATGTACAAATGGGGCTACTTTGGATATAATGATACGACCGTCCGGTTGGCCTTATAACACACATATATTATTTACATTTCATCGTTTCTAAGTTTTTACCTTGTCGTGGGTATGCCTAATTTTTGAATTAGATATATGAGTCATTTTAGCAACTAGGATTCTACGTCATATGGCATCACGCACGTTTCAATAAATTATCAGGAAGTTTTCATCCACTTTCGACGAATTAACTATCTAAAGGTCATCTATATAATTGATTAGGGTATAAGCTTATTATTCAAAATTGAAACGCAAGCAAATTGTGGAAAGGAACCCGATGTTTCCGGCAGGTTCTTTATCGAGAACAAAAGAAAAAGCCAAAGGACAAATATCTGGGGAGGGGAGGTAAATAATGAATGTGTGTTGTTAGGATTATGAGTCAAGGAAGGTCGGTTGGAACATGTTAAATATATGCCTTCTGTCCCATCTCGTCCTTATCCAATCGGCTCTGTGACCATCGATTCCGGACGTGAGACGGGCGGTAACGAAGGGTCAGCGGAAGGTTGATTGTTGAGTTTAACCTCAGCAGCAGCACCTTTAGCTGCATTTTCCTTCTCGTGGTGCTTATATGAGGAATATCTGAGAGCGAGGATAATCATGCCTAATTTTAAGAAGCTAGAGTCAGATTGGTAATTAAAAAAGAGAGGGGTTGTTGCAAAAAGGATAAAAGCAGTGAGAACTCAAAGAAACGCATAGGATAAGGAAAAGGAGATCTGACTGGCACTCGTGGCAATAGCCAGCGCGGCCCTCCTGGTCAAAATCCACCGTAGCCCCTCAACCTCGCTCTTCCCGTCACTATTCAGCGACACGGTGATCTGATAATTCAATTCCTGGATCGCCGTATCCAGCGAACGCTGTAGCTCCCTCGTTGAAATCTTTTGATCATTAAACATCTCTTTCAAGTCATCTTTCAGTCCTGCTAGTTCCTGTGTCATGCGCTGCGTCAGGATATCCAACTCGTGCTGCAGCTGGGCACGCTGTGAGCGCTGGGCTTGTATGGTTGCATTCCGCGAGGCCTGGAGGGAGTTTCGAAGCTCCGAACATGCCGCCTGAAAAAGATACGTCTCGTTTTCCACGTCGGATTTGGATATCAAACCTTTTCGTGCCAGCTCGAGGTTATCGGCCAGTAAGCCTCGGATAGCCTTCATGATGGACACGGACTGTTCCTCTGTAAACCCAGACCGCCCTAGATCTTTCACTAGAGTGTAGGTATCGAAGTGGTGTACGTATGGTCGCGGGCTCAGATGCGGAGGTTTTTGCTGTTGGGAATTCTCTGAGGGCAGGGATTGAAAAGGAGCCTCGCCCTCGGGTACTGAGGAAGATAGGGGCCCCGGCATTTGAAATACAAAGTCCTGGGGCCCCTTCGACGAATCCACCTTTTGTTCATCTACCGCAGAATCGGGGGAAGCAGCAGCCTCAATGCCCGCCTTTTGCGCCAGGCCCCCGCTACCTTGAGAGGGCAACTCCGCCGAAATGTTCGTGGAGGATGCGGAGACGGCGGACGAGGAGGGTGAAGATTTCTTGGATCCGGCATCGGATTTAGCCTCTTTCCCCGTATCCTTCACATCTTGGGGCTCAGAAGGTTTAGACTTCCCGCTCTTCGTACCCACTTGGGCTTGACCCTTCTTGGATGTGCTTAGCTGAGCTTCTGGGGAGGCTTCATCTTGTGGCTTCGGAGGGGGCGGAATTCGAGGCTCTGCAGCCGGCCCATAGCGCTGGTGGAATGGCTCTGCATCATAGCTTTGGCTGGTATGAAATGCTGAGAATAGGCCGCTACTTTTTTGGTGTGCTGCTTGCTGTGGTGGTGGGGGGAATCTTATCGACCGATAGGTGGTTGGCTCACAGGCCCTGACTGACCGCAACAGGTTCGGGTACAGAAATGGGAGTCTGGGAGCTGCCATGCCAGCTCCTTGATGTAATGCGACCGGAGATAATAGCTCTCTCTTGAGAATTGCGAAGCATATAGATCGAGGTGGTAAAGGAAATGATACAACGTTGGGATGTTGGGCGGAGACAGTGATGAAGCTGCTAGCCTAGCCCGAGCGTGCGCCGAGTCATGTGATCCCATTACGCCGACCTAGAGTACGGATTTGCATACAAACAGAAAGTGGCATGAAAGGGGAAACGATGCATGCGCATTTACCATTATGTACAGATGATTCCCCTATTATAGGTAGACAAAACATTGTTAACACGACTTCATTTACTTTGTGAACTAGGTAGAAAAAGTCAATTCAACAGCCCAAACAGTAGTTGAGTTTGCTTCCAGTATTCCTGAGCCCTGCTCTTGAGAGTACCCAACTCCGTGTCGCCATCCAAGTCAATGTCGTTTCTGACCAGCTCGACTATAGATCCGAGGTCATCCCCCGCTTGTGATTGACGGGCATTCCGCAAAGACAACGCCTCATCCAGATAAAACACATCGAAAATAAGCTGAATTTTGCGGTCCCGCAATACTTCTGAAGAACCATCGGCGGGGGTTGTTGGCTCCTCCGGTAATTCTACCACAGTAGCTTCAGGCGCACTGTCGCTGTTTAGAGTTTTATTGCCAGGCTGGTGCTCATTCTGTATAGGGCTTTTATCATCCAAAGTAGCACTATGGGTGCTTTTTTCGAGGTCTGCGGAGATAGTTGACGATATCATTTTATGCAGTTTATTTTTCAATACACCCACAGCTGGAGGATTCCAAAGGTCGGGGCCTTGTTGCTCCATCGTCGTGGCCAGTTTCTGTAACAATTTGAAAGCCGCTGGGGACGGTTGAATAGGGAGCGGTGGGTTGCCTTCCCAGAGCGTGCGACCAGCACAACCTGCTCCGCGACGTTTCCCAAGAGTTCGGGTGATAATAAATGGTAAAAGGTGAGAGCTGATCTCAACGGCTAGGATGTCGTGTAATTTTGGAACAAGGTCATCGGCAA
Source organism: Blastomyces emzantsi (assembly GCA_003206725.1). Lineage (NCBI taxonomy): Eukaryota > Fungi > Ascomycota > Eurotiomycetes > Onygenales > Ajellomycetaceae > Blastomyces > Blastomyces emzantsi. The sequence goes on along the minus strand of QGQJ01000355.1, from coordinate 8,480 downwards.
ATAGATGATCCTCAGCCGAAAGGCCCTTAGGGATATGCCCTCGAATTTCTCGAATGGCTCGTAGCATGAAAGCTGCCTGTTTCCCACGATGTGATCCGCTCATATTGGCCAAGGCGCTGTGGAGACATGTCTGTAACGCTGAGAAACCTTTTGTCAACGTAGTTTCGTATTCTTTCTGGAGAAGGGCGGGGTCATCTTGATTCAAAATCCCGACAGTGTTTTGCAGGACATCTTCATCCTCGTCGTCTTCGACGATATCCTCCCATCTAATTTTTTTAAGCTCGTCGATCATATCTTTGCATTCTTCAACTCCAGACAACCACGCAGTATATGACCCCGATATCTGTAGTATCTTACTGTCTCTGCCCAGGGTCCTGTTAATAATCTCCCTTTTGAAGGTAGTGGCGCCGCCTGAGGAATCGAGGAACGCAACATTCGGATCCCAGAGTGATGGAGCGGAAGTCCCCTCTTCGATTTCACTCCAGTTGGTAATTGTAGATGAGATTTCAAGCCCAAGCAAAGTCAGACCCTTGGCTTGCGCACGTAGAATAGAGACCAGCTGATTGTTCACAGCGCCGCGGATGCCCTCAAGTATCTCTCGAGGCGAGTGGCATGGTGTGGAGCTTTGAACTGGTAACCAAATATCCAACAGGTTTCTGCGAAGAAGTAAGAGCTCCTTTAAGTTTTGAGATCGCTCTAAATTCTTTTCCATTCCGCCAATCAACGCTCCGAATCCCTCCCTTGACCAATCCTTTATTATTTTCCCAGACTCTGATTTAGACAAATTATTATGTTTCACCCATGGGGTAAAGTTCCTGATGTCGTTGGCCACCCATCGTTCAAAAATATCAATCGCCAGCCCATCTAGATTTCGCACCTCCGGGTCATCGAGGATGGGGTGAATGGTTAGCTTTCCAAGGGCTTCAGATAGACTACCCGAGAGTAGCTCTGATGTGCGTTTTAAGGTATGTATAAGCAGCTTCAAACTCTGTTCAATATTTGCGAAGGTTGGATCTTCCCGCAAGAGTATCGCTTGTATAGCCTCCAACCGGACTTGATGAAAGTGACGTAGTACATCCGTAGAAGAGGAATTGGTCGCTAGGCAATAAGCTGACATAGTCTCAATGATTTCTAGGGTTGAATCGTTTGGAGCGGCCAGCTTGCGTTCGATGCGCTTTAGTAGGCTGCGGCGGAGGGAGGCCAGCTGGATTCGGAGGTTTTCGAGGAACACGGGAGCGCGATTGCTCTGAGAAAGAGTCTTGTGAAGAAGTCGCGATATGACTAGGAGTTTTGCTATCAGGAGATTCGAACCATGTTTCCGGAACAGTCTATAGCCGGCGGATGTGCAACTATGCAGGAGGGCCAATTGTGCGGCAATTGCCCTCTCATCAACGACTGCCAATGACATGTTAACTATACCGAGAATTTTCACAGAGTCGGTAGATGGCGTGGTATACGAACCTTCATCCATAGTAGCAATATTGGATTTCTTTTCGATCAACCGGGGATTGCATCGCCTGCCAATGTTCGATAGTTTCGTCTCGACTTCCTGTATCTCGTCGTTCATTTCGACGATTGTCTGCGCGGTGCCTAGAAGCTCTCGATATCTCATCCTAAGCGCAATAAGGGGGTAATCAGCACAGTGTTTCATTTGCTTATACCAGTGTAGCATCAAATCTTACCCGACTAGAGAGCGCAACTTGTCCTTGTTGCTGGAGATGTCGCGGCGGAGTTCCTGCTCGACCCGCCGGACGGTGGGGATTGGGTGTTGAAACGCCTCCTGCCATGATTGAAGGCTGTAGGCATCTGGTACATCTGTAGCCATGCTTTATGAAGGTAACCGAAGCGCTATGTCGCCGGCCCCGGGCGGGAGATACAGCAGCTGAAAGCGCGGAGGAGTTGGCGTTGTTGTCAAGTCTGTCGCATTTCGATGTTGCTGTCCTGAACATCGCATGGCCCGTGCACCGCAGCTAACTATTTCCCCGTCTTCAGCCTGCAGACTATTAAAATGTTATTTCGTATAGTTATTTCGATCTAGAGAGCGTCTTAAATATTCCAAAGAGAACTAGTCATGGCTACCGCAGCATCTTCAACAATATTTTATTTCAAAATAAAACTATTTTCCATTTCTCACGCTAATGTCCAAATCTGATTTCCCCAGATCAAATGGGCCAGATTAGGGTTAGGGCCAAACTCTGCTAAATATGCGTCATCTTTGGGGAAATTTTTTTAAAAAAAACGAGCCTTCAATTTCTCTCGCTCTGGGCAAAGGACTTGGATCAGCGCAACAACATACTTGATTCCATTTAACTTGCACAATACACGTTTGCGTCGAGCCAGCAAATTTGCCCCATATCTCAGGTTTCAGTGAACCTCGCATATACTCTCTCACCAGGGCCGGAGCTCATGGCGGGCGACGACAATACCCTTCAGCAAGGCGTCTCCAACGGGCTGCCATTCCCGACCCTCAAGAAATCGCATATTCTACACTGCTCATATCATTACTGGCATGCAAAGTATGTTACTGCCCTACAAGCCCAAGTATTGTTGTTCCATATGCCATTCCCGGCAACAATTCGTCCTCAGCCAGACTCCTGACCTCGCGCCTTGGATGATATAGATACCGCTCTATAACCCCGAAAGCCCGTCTCATCCCCTTGAATGATGCATTCCTTAGCTACCTCCGCGCAGACGGAATAATTCTACCCCCCCAAGATGGAGGACCCCCCGGCGCGGATGACGATAGTGGCGTCTATTCCCTATCGGACGGCTCTGAGTCGGACGATGAAGACGAAGATCCCTCTTCGCAATGGCAAGAGATACACGCTCAGGTAAAAGCGACAATAGAAGAACTAGATGGGAAAGTAGCCCCAAAACTTAACTGGAGTGCCCCGAAAGATGCAACCTGGATATCGGCGACAAACGATATGCAGTGTAGGAATCCTAATGACATATACCTGCTACTGAAAAGCAGCGACTTTGTGACTCATGATCTGGAACATGCTTTCGACGGATGCGTATCAGACACAGAAGAAGAGGAAGAAGAAGAAGAAGAAAAAGAAGAAGAGGAAGTAAAGGAAGAGCGAAACCCAGCAGAAAAAGGCCGCATACCCTACCACCTCGTCCTACGCAAATACATAACCTTAAACCCCTCCCTCGAATTCCGCTGCTTCGTCCGTGACAGAAAACTCCTCTGCCTTTGTCAACGCGACCTAAACCACTTCAATTTCCTCTTCGGCCTTCGCGACGACCTTCGCGACAAAATCCAGACCTTCTTTGATATCAGGCTGCGCGACACGTTTCCTGATCCAGATTTTGTGTTTGATGTCTACGTACCCCCGCCGCACAACCGCGTGTGGCTAATGGATATTAACCCCTGGGCAATCCGGACGGATCCACTGCTATTCTCGTGGTTGGAGATTTTAAACATGAAAGGGCCTAGTTGCGATGAGGATGTGGAGAATGAGAAGAGTGAGAGAGGGGAGAGTGATGTGGTACGGATAAAATTGCACGAGGGCGGGACAAGGGAAGACTCAGAAAATGAAGATGGCCAGAGCACGCTTGAGGATGATGATAATGACAAAGATGACGACGACGATGACGATGAGGATGAGGATGACCTAGGCGACATCACCACACTTCCCTTCATCCCCGAATTCCGCCTCGTGGAACACGACGATCCAGAAGCATACGGCTTCTCGACACCGCGATATTCGGCGCATAAGTTACCCAGGGAAGTTGTGGATGCGTCGAGGAGCGGGCCTGGTGGCATGGGCGAGTTCCTCGGCCAGTGGCAAGATATCCTTGCGAAAAAGATACAGGAGGATGACGAGGTGGAGGCCGCGGCTGCAGGGGCTGCTGTGGGTGACGGTTGAGATTTAGGATTGTTATAACATAGATGAAAGAAACAAACGCGGTCTTCTTATTAATATTATTCTTTCTTTGTTCTTTGTGGACTTGTATATTACTAGGTATTTTGGACGAGGTAATGAATAATTGAGGCGCGACAGGCATTCCATATACAAAACAATATTTGTGACAACTTGGAGACATCCATTAGAAACAGTTGCCATCAGGCTTGGAACATGGGTGGAATGGTTATTTTATATTTCATTTCACTTTGTTTTGTCTATTGTGGAAAGACTTCTTCCATGCAGGTATTTTGGCTGTGGGTGTTGTATTGAGTTTCTTTGTCTAGAAGTTTGAATCCCCGTTGCCCGTTCCTTCACACCCTGTATCCCTGCATCCCTCCATATGAATAAAGTTAAATGAGGTAGTTACTGGGATGACAACATATTTCCAAAATCCATGTACATTAGTGCTGGGGATTCTAGCTCTAGAATTTCCATCCTAGCCATGATAGATCTGTCTATCACCTTCACATGATATTGTGGATACAATATCCCATCCTGCACTGTCTTTGTCATCCGGAGAAAACATTTAGAAACACCTTGTCTAGAAAAAAAGAGAAAGAAAGAGAGAAAAACGACCATAATCATGAAAGCGATCAAAAACTAAGGAGCAGAAAGCGACTTGGGCAAAGAAAGGGGAAGTTCTATGCCTACCACCCCTTCTATTGTACACAAATCACCCCAAAAGCACTTTGAGACAATTACAACTTATGCTTCTTCTGCCCACTCGCAATCTTCATAAACTCCTGCTGCGGAATGCCAGCCATAAACCTATCCATCCCCATAAACACCTCCAAAACATTCTGGCGATCCAACACCCGCCTCCCAGGCCGTCTAATCAGCTCCTTAACCTTAACCATGCTGTCCTGATTAAGGTGTGTGCCAAGTCTCTCCTCAACCTCCTCTAGCACCAATTTCAAAAACCCAGCCGCATCTTCCTTTCCACCGGGGGCAGTGAATACCTTGTTCACATACCCAGTAGAAACCAGATCCTCGATGGGGATCCGCTTGCTCATGATCAACGCCTCGTTGGCCTTGGAGATACCCAGGCGTTCAACCAAGGCGTGGCTGGCACCACCCTCTGCCACGAGGCCGAGGGATGTGAAGGGCGTGAGGAGGAATGTGTGTGGCGCGGCGTAGATGAAATCACCGAAGGCAGTGATAGCTGCAGAGAGACCGACTGCGGGGCCGTTGAGGGCTACGACGAGAATCTTGGGGTGGTTGGAGAAGGTGTTTGTCAGGTCCAGGTTGCTCGCAACGAAGCCGCGCAGAACTTCGCGGCGGGCGTCAGAGTCACCAGCGGCAGGGCGGGTCTTTTGAACATCGGCACCACTAAATATTCGAGTGTTGTCTTGTTAGGGGAGCTTGTCTTTTCTGGTTAAAATGAGGGATGCGTTTGGAGGAGGGGGAGTTTGAGGATCTTAATATGTTTTGCCTTACGCAGAAAAGAAGCGACCTGTTCCTGTCAGGACAGTGATGAAGATGTCATCGCGCTGGGCTACCTCGCGCATCTTCTGACCCAGTTCCCAGTAGTGATCACTACCCAGAGCATTGAGCTTCTTAGGCCGGTCGAGGGTGATGATGGCCACCCGGTCCTTGTAGGTGACGGTGATTTCTTGGGCTGCAGAGCTCATTTTTGCGCTGTGATCTGATTTTTTTTTATTATGGACGAAAAGAAAGAGGTCTATAATGTGAGATCTCGAAGGATGACAATGCAGAAAAGAATCAGGAAGCCGAAATGAACGTTCGAGCAATGTGTTGTTAATTACCGAAGGGGGGGGTGTTATCTCTTTGGAGAACGGTTTGTTTAAGATGCCCTTCAAAAAACGTTAGGGTGGAGAGGGAAGGAAAAGAAAATGAGCAGAATAAGAGACCAGTTAAAAAGTTATATATTCACGAAACTAGAAAGAAAGCGGGACAAGAAACAGAGGCAAATATGCGCTGTGCTTCCGCCATCTCTACGGGAGGGGGTTTTGGAGAAACACCCGCGGCTAAAAGTAAGGCGTGTTAGCATTGAGCCGAAATTGAATGACAGATGAACTACAAAGGAACGAATGAAAAGGAAGCCAGAAATAGACCGATGGGGTACGAGAAAGGTGCCAGGACAAAAGCCTCTTTGGCCAATTAGTCTCCGTGACCCGAGTATGGACGTATCAGGCACAGTTTTTGTTCGCGATACAGCATTCTTCCTGGTTGAGCTGACGTTGAAGTCTATAAAAATAGCCGAGGTTCGGCGCAGAAGTGCTAACGCGTTTCTTGCAACATTAGTAAGCAGAGATCAAAAATTACGTGGTTAGGGCTGACCCAAGCTAATCCACGTTAGGTCTAGTGTGCTACCTTCCACCTGCAAATATCTGACTACCTAATTACGTTACTCAACCCGCTCCGACAGCTTCCTTTTTGCAGCAACGAGTTAAAAAAAGTAAAGATCTAGCGGAAACGGAGGAACAGATACTGCCCATTCATCAATTCCACCCGCCGGAAAACACCGTGTTCATTCCTTCTCGTTGGCCTCGAGCCATTCGCTACCTTGATTAAGCGAAACGGGCCCCTCGTTCTCTTGCAATTCGGAAAATTGGCGCTCCCCGCTATCATAGCTTTGGGCTTTTGTCCAATTCCTAGTATATAATATACAGGAATAACAGGGAAACCGAACCCTACAAATACAGGAGGGAAAGGAACAAAGGAAAAGGAGGCGGAAAAATACGATAAAGGCGAACGGCAACAGACAGCCCAGGAAGGGAGAAAAAAGATATAAATACTAGCACGGCGAAAAAAAAATAAAAGAAAAAAAGAATATTTCACAATGATCAGCGCCGTCCTTCGCAGACTCCAAGGCGGGAACCTGGAAGTGTTCAAGGTATGTTAGCTACTCCACTAACTAATATGCTAACCGCCCATCTTCTTCTACCCAAACAAGAACCACTTCCCGAACAAACCAACCTAACGCAACCAAATCTCCAGTTCGGCATCTACATCCTCTTCCCCATCGGCTGGATGTACTATTTCGGCACGAACCTCGAAGAACGCTTCACCGTCCCCGGTTTCTGGCCCACCAAGGAGCAATCGCATAAGATCCCCCTCGAGCTTGGAGACATTGAGAAGGAGTTGGCGCGTATGGATAAGCAGAAGGCGTTGCGGGCGGCGCAGTCGCGAGGCGAGGGTGCGGGGAGTGAAAGTGGCAGTGTCGCGGAGGGTTCGTGACAGACATATCTTGAGTGTTGGATAACGATGGGATTTGACGGGTTAGAGAATGGAATGAAGTGAGGGGTAAGGCGGTATACCGAGGGGTGTTTGAAAGGGTTTTTATTTTCTCTCGGTTCTGGCCCAGTTTCCGTGTGTATATATATATGAAGGATAATAAGGGTTATGCTTTGGCAAGGCATCTTTTCTTTGGCATGGGATTAAAGGAGTTCGTTTTGGGATGGATGGATTGGCTTCTTGTTGTTTCATTCCTTGGTTTCCATTCGGGATGTATTGTATTTATGGTGTGTGTATATATTACTTCTCCTCTTCGTAATTCTTCATTGATTATATCTGGCTTCAATGAGGTGCCTAAGCACTACTGGATAAAACATATAGGTATGTGGTGCAAGGAGATGGGCATAAATGCAGACTTGTCCCAGGCAATAACACCCGAACATCATTTAAGATATTGGATTGGTATGGAAAACTTGCCGTATGGACGTAGACATTATGAGAGTGAACATAGATAGACTAATAAGATGGATAGAATGCATCCTCGAACTTGAAAACAAATCATCGTATGCAACAGGAAACACGACCCTTGTTCTAAGAAACAAACGCATCACACAAAAAGGAAAAAAAAAAAACGCCTGCTATTCCCACGATATTAAAACACCCCAGAACAATTCCCCACTAGTATAGCCAGCCATCTTAGCTAAAATTAAAAAAAGTTATTATAAAACTAATTCATATGTAAAAGAAGATAACAACGAATCCCCCATCATCACACCAAACACAACAATCCCAAATCACAATTCCCCGCCGACCACTTTCCCCGCCGTCGCCGCAGCCGTCTCAGCTACTTTCTTCGCTGTTTCCATTAGTGTTTCATACCCTTCCTGCTGCGCAGTGGATAGGGCGGTTTTGGCACTTGCTGCGGCGGCGGTGGCGGTGGCAGAGGTAGAGACGTTGACAAAGGGGAAGTCCGTGAAAGCGTCGCCGGCCCAGTAGTACCAGATGCGCTTGCTGACTGTAGTGACGTGGTCGGGGAGGTAGACGTAGGCTGCTGTGAGGAGCATGGAGGTTATGAGGAAGAGGAGGGTGTCTAGGGTGTGCGTGGAGCGGGATTGTTAGCTGGTTTGTGTGGCTCAGAGAATTATGAACCTTTGGGGGGGGGGCTGGGGGGGGGGAGTAGACAAACATACTGAAAACGAATTTCTCTGTAGGGGTAAGCATGTAGAGGGAGACGGTGACTTCATATTGATAGTTTTTCAACCGGAGCCAGCGGATGAAGGAGGTGATGACTGAGGGGGAGGAGGTTTGCGACATGGCCAACTAGGGTTTTGAGAAACGCGCGGATTGTGGACAGATGGCGGAAACGGA